>APFE030913904.1:0-59507 GCA_000404065.3 Pinus taeda
GCTCACATCTATTGAAGGAAAAGAATTTGAGGATCCAACAAAGTACAGACAACTTATAGGAAGTCTCATCTATCTCACTACTACTAGACCAGACATTTCACTTGCTGTTGGAATCCTCTCCAGGTTTATGCACAAGCCTTGTGAGGGACATTGGTCTGCTGCAAAAAGAGTTCTAAGGTACTTGAAGGGAACTCAAGACCTTGGAATCAAGTATACACAGGTAGACGACTTCAGCTTGATTGGATACTCTGATTCAGACTTCGATGGAGATAAAGAAACTGGAGTATCTACTTCAGGATATGCTATGAGCCTTGGATCAGGAGCTGTCTCTTGGAGATCACGCAAACAATCAATTCCAGCAGATTCCACAACAGAAGTAGAATATGTGGCAGCAGCTGAAGCAACGAAAGAAATTGTGTGGCTCAGAAAACTTCTTGAAGATTTGCAGGTAAAACAAGTACAATCAACTCCACTCATGATTGACAACACCTCTACAATAAAGTTGGCCAAGAACCCAAAGTTCCATGATCGTACAAAGCACATCAATATTAAATATCATTTGATCCGACATCATGTTGAGGCCAAAACAATCCATCTTCGCCATTGTTCCACAAATGAGCAAATTGCAGACATCTTCACCAAAGCACTTGGAAGAGAAAAGATTGAAAGATTTAGAACGATGCTTGGACTCACCAACATCCCTTCAGATTAAGGGGGGGAATGTTGACACCTAATCCTCAGTGATTGGGGTAATTGAATGTGAATAGTCATCGAGAAGATGAACTGAACAATCACATTCATGTATATAATAGATAGCTGGCTAAATGAATAAATGAATCGGTTTTCTCGAGTTACTCCTAGCCTGACATGAATAAAGACTATGACGACGACGTTGAATTTTTATGATGTGTGAAATTTAAAAGGAATTAATGAAGATGATGTTGATGACAAATGTTTTCTAATTTGTGGAGAATTTAATATAACTAAAAGAATTTATGACAAGGATGACTTCCTTTAAGTGACGTGTTTTATGTTGGATATAATGATGTTCATGATGATTGGGATTATTATTTTATTAGATTTTACATTTTCACTCTTAATGAGATTGGTAATGAAAGTTATTATAGATGTACCTGAATATTTGAATCTAAGCGAAGAAAGTGTATTGATTCTTATTAAATTTTATAGAAATGTTAAAAATATTAATTATAAAGATATATTCTTCCCCTTAACATGAATATTATTGCTAACAAAGTGATAATATTCACATAAACACAATAGATGTAATGTTAATAATCACAACAGAATAACTAAAAATGTAAATAAGAGTAATATCAATTTATATAAATCCAAAAGATTCCAACCATACAAGGTCTAAAAAATAATTACTCATGGGTTCGACTTTTCTTAATAATTTTCTTCCCTAATAATGGTGGTAAAATAGAATGTGGGATTTTTTTTATTTTTCTTTCAGAAATAAGAAAAAAGGATTTTAAGAAAAATACAAACATATTGTTAATGGAATATAGGCACGATGAGAAAATATAATTTAGTAGAATGCATAATATTTACCAATTAGTTGAATGCATAATATTATATATAAGTATTTTATTTATTACAAATATATTATTTTGTGAAAAAAACACACAACAAAAATTTTTAATGATAACTTTATCTGCCCAGGTTTGAAAAAAATTATTGATTTATAACATTAATATAATTTATGGTTAGGAAAATTACTTATAATTAAAATATTTGAATATAATTTAAGATGTTTTGCAAATATGAATTTATGTAATGATTATTAATATTAATCAGTTAATTTATTATTTTTATGCGGTTAATTTATGTGTTCTATTTATTTGTAATATAAATACATATTTTTATAATATAATATAGAAATCTGATTAATATGTATTAGGTTTATTTATATTTTTTTACTTTATAAAAAATTAATTTTCTCTATAGTTAAGTTAAATATTAACGATTTTTTTGTTGTTTTTGTTGAGAAATTAGAATTATTTATCAAAAAGTAATAAAATAATCATGCATATTTTAAGTAAAGCATTAATATTATATGATTTTATTTTATATAAAAGGCAAAAAATTAAATTTTAAAAAAAAATTTTGATGCATAAAGCAGAAAAAAATTGTCCAATTAGTTCAACGTTCATTGAAAGGTTATTTGGAAATTATATATTTTGGAAATTATAGAGTATTTAAATATGTGAAATATTGATTTAAAAGTATTAAAATAATTATTTTAAACAAAAAATTAATTTTGAAATATATATATTTTCTCATGGAAAACAATAATTATATTCATATTGAGTAAAATTAAATGTTGTAGATGTTAAATCAATGTATGCTTTATCAAAACTTGTCCCGCTGGAAACAGGATCTAAAAAAATTACTATCTATCTATGCTTTCCTACCTTTATTTTTCCCACTTTCTGCCAACCTTCATTGTTGGGCGTACTTGTTACAATAGATATTTGTGCTTCATTTGTGGCAGCCAAGATTTATTTTTCAGAATTTGAGCTTTCTGTGGAGTGTGCTCGCTTTCTTCCTCCAATTTCTTGCCTTGGGACGCGATTCTCACTTTGCTGCTATGGATTAGTCGTCTTTAGAACTATTGCACATTCAATTGTATTTTCATCATTCTGTGGGCTGTGTGGAATGATTTTTTCATTGAGTTCAGGATTATTTTCCTAGATATTCTGCTTCTTGAAATACATTGGTAGTTTCTGTGTTTTTTTCCTCTTCTATATATTCTTGCCATGTGGCTAAAAACTGTTATCCTTTCGGCTTTGGTGGCTGTCTTATTTTCCTATCTTTTTTGTTTTGTGGGCACGCACTTTGTAGATGACCAGTTTGATGACATATGCAGCATCTAAAGCCAGTGTTTTCATAATCCAGTGGATGGACCCATTGCTTTTCATTGTGGAGTAAGAGGATGTGACCTCGTAATCATTGACTGAGATTAACCTCCACACAAATCATGGCAAATGTATAGATATCCTTGGAAAGGCTCTCATTGTCTACTTTTAACAATTTCCCCAAGGCATTGCCAATGCCTTCTAATACTCTAATGTGCCAAAAGTGAAGAGGTAGTTTGTATAGCTTTACCCACACTGGCATTTTGGAAACCACCATGGTGTTTAGGTCAAATTTCAAAAACCAAGATGTCATAAAAAGGCCAAAATTACCCCAGAACATGGTCCCTCATTCAATGCATATTCCTTGTCATTTACTGTGTCAATTTTGACACTAAAAAACCCTTTTGAACAGAGGTGGATATCGTAGTTCTCTGTCCATATGGAGTAAATCCATTGACGAAGGACTTCCTGTTTGGGCCAAAAACTATTAAACCTACATATCATTTCTTTAGATAAATAATCAGCATGTATTTCATTTACCTCAGATATATCAATTGTAAGTGTAGGGTTTTGAGTTGTCTGCTCAACAATGTAGGCACGAGGGCTTGTAGCTTGTTGTTCTATTTGTGCTTGAGATTCCATGTTCCCTTTTACTGCATCTTTGAATGAAACAGGTCCTCTTGAGCTTGTGCCGGAACAGCCTCCGGAGTCTTGTACTAAGGAAGATGGTTGAGTCATGCTTATGTCATATTCTTGTAGTTTGTGCTCCTTCTGCAATACTTTCCCTGTGTAGATCAGGAGTTGTTTGCAGGGTGGAATTCCTATCTTGTCTTGTATCATTTGTTTGGGTGGTTTTGTCTCCTCCCATACACGTATCTTGATGCATACTTTGTTCCCTTCCATACATCTCATAAATAGCGTACTTTGTTTACCTTCGATCATTTCAGGAGAAAATGCTTTAGGATTCAAAGTTGGGGTGTTTGCCTGTTCCTACACAATCATCACAGCTCTCTGTTGCGGTTTATTATACAAAAAATTGAACTGATTAAAAACCCAATGGATTGATAGTATAAACCCAAAGGAATAATAGTAAACCCAAGGGATTAATGTTATCAACCCAAGGTATACAAACCCAAAGATAAATATTATAAAGCTGATACAATAATATTAAACCCAAGGCATATTTATTATAAACCAAAGGAATATAAACCCTAAGATAAATATGTCACAATGCAATGTTGGTATATGGTTGACCATGATTGATTTTCATATTGAGACAATGTTTGTCAAAATGAAATTTTGGATAATGGCTGACCATCGTTGACCATGGTTGATCTCCATATTAAGACAATATTTGTCACAATGTGACATTGGACCATGGTTGACCATGGATGACCATATTTGTGACAATGTGACATTGGATCAAGAGATAGTCTTTGTCACAATGTGACCATAATTGAACCCAAAGGTATTATAAACACAAGGGATTAATATTATAAATGTAAGGTATATAAAGCCTAAAGGATTGATATTATGAACCCAAGATAATAATAAACCCGAGGGATTATAAAGCCAAGGGAATAATTGTAAACCCAAGGGATAAATATTAATAAACCAAGGAAAATAAACCCTAAGATAAGTATTATAAACCTTAACATAAATATTTGTCACAATGCAATGTTGGGATATGGTTGACCATGATTGATTTTCATATTGAGATAGATAAACCCTAAAATAAACATGGTTGATCATGGTCAATTTTCATATTGAGACAATCTTTGGCACATTGTCACATTGGACAATCGTTGAACATGGATTACCATGATTGTAAATCCCTATGAATAATACTATATCCTAGGAATATGACCAAAATAAGCCTAAAGGATTAATCCAAAAATCCAAAGGTATTATAAACCCAAGGGAATAATATTAAACTGAATGGATTAATATAATAAATGCAAGATAGATAAACCATAAAGGGAATGATATTATAAACCCAAAGGATTAGTACTAAAAACCCAAGGGATTAATACTAAAAACCCAACAGATTGATAATATAAACCCAACAAAATAATATTAAACCCAATGGGTTAATATTATAAATCTAAGGTATATAAACCCTAAGATAAATATTATAAACCCAAGGGATAAACATTATAAACTTTAGGAAGATAAACCCTAATATAAATATTTGTCACAATTTGATGTTGGAATATGGTTGATCATAATTGATTTCCTATTGAGACAACATTTTTCACAATGTAATGTTGGACAATGGCTGACCATCGTTGACCATGGTTGATGTCCATATTTATCACAATGCAACATTGTACCATGGTTGGCCATGGATGATCATTGTTGTGGCAATGTGACATTGGATCAAGAGGTAGTCTTTGTCACAATGTGACCATGGTTGACCATGATTCAACCCAACAGTATTATCAACCCAAGTGAAAAATATTAAAACCAAGAGATTAATATTATAAATTCAATTTATATGAACCCTAAAGAGATTGATATTATAAACCCAAGGGATTAAAAACCCAACAAATTGATAATATAAACCCGAGGGAATAATATTAAACCCAAGCTATATAAACCCTTAGATAAATATTATAAACCCAAGGGAATAATATTAAAATGAAGGGATAGATATTATAAAACCAAGGAATATAAACCCTGGATAAATATTATAAATCCTGAGTTAAATATTTCTCACAATGCGACACTGGAATATGGTTGACCATGATTGATTTTCATATTGAGACAACATTTGTCACAATGTGACGTTGGAAAATGGTTGACCATCGTTGACCATGGTTGATCTCCATATTGATACATTTGATGTCAAAATGTGATGTTATAACATGGTTGACCATACTTGTGATAATCTGACATTGGACCAAGAGACAGCCTTTGTCACAATGTGACCATGGTTATTGACTATTGTTGCCCATGATTGACCATGGTTATTGACTATTGGTCCCCATTATTGACCACGTTTGACCATGGTTGAGACAACCTTTCTCACAATGTGACATTTGAACATGGTTTACCATGTTTGATTTTCATATTGAGACAATGTTTGTCACAATGTGATATTGGTTGATTTTCATATTGAGAAAATCTTTATCACGATGTGACATTGGACCATTGTTGACCATGATTATAAACAAAATTGATTTATATTAAACCTAAATATTAATATTGATGATGATGATGATGATGGTTAACGTCCATTGAGACCAAACTTTGGTCTACTGGACCTAAAGAAATGAATTATTTAATATTGATATAAACCTTACGAATAATATTATGGCGTAGTAATATGAAACCTTAGATTAATAAACCATATAAATTATTCTTTTATTCTTTTTTTTTAATGAAAAGAAATCCTAAATATAGTGCAAAATATTTAAAGAAAATGAATAATAGATAATGATTTTTTCAAAAATAAATTCATATAAAATAAAATGAAACGAAATAAGAATATATAAAATCGTAAATTTATTTACTATAATATCATTTGACTATATTAATTTTTTTAAATATATAACATGTGAAACATTATTGATGGAATTTAAATCTATAAATTTACAATTATTTAATGTATGATATCTTTCAAAAATTGATCGTTAAAAAAAAGAACTAACTTTATAATATTTTTACTTCGTCTATTTTACTTATAATAAAATTATAATATAATGCATTTCAAATTTTAAAAATAAAATATATTTCAAAACATCAACCATCATTTCTAAATTTCCAAATTGATTGATCATGGAGGAGCTTATCATTGAACTTATTAATATAAACAATATACTTCATAGGTAAAATACTTCAATGGCATATTAAGTAAAATATTTTAATTTCAACTAATATTTATAGTGAAGATAAATAAATTTTCATGGTTAAAACATTTTTAAGCATTTCAAGTAATGTTATTATTTTATATTTGGGCTATATTAGAATTGGAATAATCTCAAATCCTTAGGAAATTGGTGGATGGGAGACCACATGGAACAAATATAATTTTTTAAATTTATTAAAAGTAATGGACCATTTTGCTAAATAAAATTTGCTTATATATAAATGAATGTTATAAATATTAATGAGCAACTTATTAGAATTGGAATAATATCAACATGGAGGAACTTATTAGAATTAGAATTATCTCAAATCACTAGGAAATTGGTGGGTTGGGAGCCGCGTGCCACGAATCTAATTGGTTAAATTTATTAAAAGTAGCGGATCTTTTTTCTAAATAAAATTTTGTTATATATAAATGAATGTTATGATATTAAACTGAAGGGAATAATATTAAACCGCAAGGATTAATATGATAAATGCAAGATATAAAAACCCTAAAGGGATTGATATTATAAGATTAAAACCTAACGGATTGATAATATAAACGAGATAGAATATTATTAAACCCAATGGATTAATATTATAAGTGGAAGGTATATAAGCCCTAAGATAAATATTATAAACTGAAGGGATTATAAATCAAAATGAATAATATCAAACCCAAGGGATAAATATCATAAACCTAAGTAATATAAACCCTAAGATAAATATTTGTCAAAATGTGATGTTGGAATATGGTTGAGTGTGATTGATTTTGATTGTCATATTGAGATAATGTTTGTCATAGTACAATTCTAAACAATGGCTGACCATCGTTGACCATGGTTGATCTCCATATTGAGACAATATTTGTCAAAATGCAACATTGGACCATAGTTTACCATGGATGACAATGGTTGTGACAATGTGACATTGGACCAAGAGATAGTCTTTGGCACAATGTGACCATGGTTAACCATGGTTTACCATGATTAAAACCCAAAGGTATTATAAACACAGGATAATCATATTAAACCCAAGGGATTAATATTATAATGCAAGGTATATAAATTGTAAAGGAATTGATATTATAAACCCAATAGAATAACAAACGCAATGGAGTAATATTAAAAACCTAAGCGATTAAAAACCCAATGGACTGATAATATAAACCAAAGGGAATAATATTAAACCCAAAAGATTAACATTATAAAACCCAATGTATATAAACCCTAATATAAATATAATAAACCAAAGGGAAAAATAAACCCAAGGAAATATAAACCCAAGGGAATAATATTAAACAAAAGGGATAAATATTATATACCCAAGGAACATAGACCCTAAGATAAATATTATAAACCCTAAGATAAATTTTTGTCACAATGCGATGTTGGAATATGGTTTACTATGATTTATTTTCATATCGAGAGAATGTTTGTCAAAAGAAATGTTGGATAATGGTTGACCATCGTTGGCCATGATTGATCTCCATATTGAGACAATTTGTGTCCCAATGTGATGTTGGACCATTTTTTACCATGTATTACCATGGTTGTGACAATATGACATTGGACCAAGAGACAATCTTTGTCACCATGTGACAATAGTTGACCATTGTTATTGACTATGGTTGACAATGATTGACCATGTTTGACCATGGTTGAGACAACCTTTGTCCCAATGCAATGTTGGAACATGGTTAACTATGATTGGCTTTCATATTGAGACAATACTTGTCACAATGTGACATTGGTTGATTTTAATATTGAGAAAATCTTTATCACAGTTATGACCTTGGACCATGGTTGACCATTATTATAAACCATGGATTTATATTAAACCTAAATATTAATATTATAAACCCTATGAATAATATTATGCCCTAGGAATATGAAGCTTTAGATTAATAAACCCTATAAATTATTATTTTATAATTTTTGTAATGAAAACAATGTTCAAAATATAGTAGTAAATCTTTAAAACAAATGAATAATAGATAATCATTTTTTCAAAAATAAAATCATATAAAATAAAATGAAACAAAATAATAATTTGTAAATTCATAAAGCCATCTACTATAATCTCATTTGAATCTATTAAATTTTAAGAAAATGTTTTTTTTTCCAAAGAAAAAAACGGTAACCTTTTATTAAAAGAATTAATGAAAAGTTACACTAGCAGATGCAATGAAGCATTCCATAAGATGCCCAAAAAGGGCACGAGTGCAATAGCAACCCTCGAAATGTTAGAAGACTAACGTGCATGAAGAAAAGAAGAGAAGAAAAAGAAGAGAGGAGAAAGAGAGAGAAAGGGGAAAAAACTGAGATCCAGCCATGAAATTTACGCTTCAAGATTTCCTCCCCTTTTTCTTTTCAACCTTTCGCCATTCTCCTTGTGCTTGCTCAATCGAAGCAATGACTAACTGAGTTTTTGCATTTCGTGAGCCTGTTTCCTTGTCTGAGTCTGAAGTATCTAAGTGGTGATGCCGTTTGTTCACTCCCATGTTCTGTTCCTCAATAATCTTCTCTGCCTGATTTTGGTGCAACTTTGTATCCTTGTTTGCTGCTGTAGCTTCTTCCTTATTCTCCTTTTCTTTGGATACCTCTACATTTTATGCTAAGGTGTCATCCTCTTCTACTTCTGATTCTTCATCATCTGAATCAGGGGGGGGAAATTGCCATCCTTTCCTCTGTTTTCCTTTCTGCTTTTTTTTGTTGTTTACTTTTTTTGCTTCTGGGCATGTGCTTTGTAGGTGTCCTGTCTGCCTGCAAAACCTGCATCTGAAAACAGTGTTTTCGTAGTCAAGTGTTTGCAGCTAGTTTTGTTGCTTATAGATCAGTCTTATATTGTCTGGCAGTCCTTTGCTGAGATCTAATTCAACACAAATACGGGCAAAAGTGTATAACATTTCATCAATTCTCTCGAGATCTGTTTTGATATATTTCCCTATGCTGTTCCCAATTCCTTCTAGGACTTTTTCACTCCAAAAGTGGAGGGAAAGGTTGAATAAATGGACCCAAACTGGTACTTTGGTTACAGTCATGGTGTTTGGATCGAAATCTGGAAAGCATGTGGTCATGAAGAGCATTGATGTTCCCCAGAACCAAGGCCCATTACTGATGATTGTTTCTCTGGCTTCCGATGATGCAAATCTGACTATGAAGAAACCCTTGGAGCATAGATGTATGTCACATTCCATGGTCCAAGTAGTGAAGATCCAATGGAATAGATCCATTGGTTTCGGCCAAAAACTGTTAAAACGACAGATTAGGGCCCGATTTTCATAGGAATTTACAAAGCCGTCCAACCCTGTAGAGTCAAGGTTTAGGGCTGGGGTTTGCCCTAACTGATCTACGATATATGGCCTAGGAGTATACTTGCCTTGATCTTGAGAAGATCCTGGGTCTTTTTTGCCCTGAAGGATGTTTTTGTATGAGATCCCTCCTTTGGGTTGTTGCTGAGGTGCAGCCTTTTTCCCCATCTCCCCTCCTGAGCTGCTTGTCTGACCCTGTGTGGGAGCTCCTCCCCTCAGTCTGAGGTTCAAAACAATGGTTTCTCCTGGCCTGATCCCATAGCTTTCCATGGTTCTGTTGTCTTGGAGGGACCGTCTACCATTTACTAGGTGTTGGATCTGTCTAGGGTAGCCAGTGAAAACACAGAGTTGCTGCTTCAGCTGCAACACATTACTTTCTGCATGTACCCAAGCTAAAAAGGATTTCGATTCTCGTGTTTTAATGAAAATATGAAAACATGTTTTGGTTACCTGATGTTTGCCCTCAGTCTCGGTTTCTGCTCTGCCTGTAGTAGTGAGATCCGGCCTGCGGTTGCAGAGAGAGGACCATGCATGTGAGCGATGGGGCAGATCTGCTACATGCAGACCCCAATCCTTGTAGCCAAGAGGCTTCAACATGAAAGAAGACCGATTGGGCGGTGAGCTGTCCTGCCAGGAAGTGATAGGTCGTGCCCTCAGTTTTCCGAAAGAGGGTCGAGTAGCAAGCTTCCAGGTCTTTTTTCCATCTGCGTGGGCGAAACCTCCTGACCAGAGCGTAATCTTCAAAAGGGAGATCGCAGTGGCCCAGTACTTATTTGGGTCCGGCAGTTCAGAAGCAAGACCGTCGGCCCGACTTGAAAACGTTCCAGGGCATCGCAGAGCTTTGAGGGCAATGGCGTCATAGGACCGAGAGCAGGAGAGGGTTTGCCCTATCGTCGAGGACCGATCAGTTTCAGATGAAAACCAGATCCAAGGATCGCTTGATCTAGCTTGCAGGACCGTGCAGGGTTTCCCTGCAATCGTTGTCCCTGAGATCCTTGTGTCGGCGGCGCTGGGGGTTGAAGAAAACCTAGCCATCTCGCTCCTCAGCTCTCATATTCTCCAGCTTTTTTGTATGTTTGATATTGCAACTCAAATTTTAAGAAAATATAACATATAAAACATTATTGATTTAATTTTAAACCTATAAATTTTAATGTAGTAATGTATGATATATTTCAAAATTTTATAATTAAAAAATAAAAAACAATTTTAGTTTTTTAGTTCACCTATTTTACTTATAATCAATTTACAATGTAATTCATTTCCAATTTTAAAAATAAAAATACATTTTAAAACATCAATCATAATTTCTAGATTTCATAATTTACTAATCATGAACTTATTAATATAAACAAATTAATTCATAAGTAAAATATTTCAATGTCATATTAAGAAAAATATTTCAACGTCAACTAATATGTACAATGAAGATAAATAAATTTTCATGCTTAAAACATTTTTAAGTATTTCACGTAATGTTATTATTTTATATTTGGGTAATATTAGAATTGGAATAATCTCAAATCTCTAGGAAATTTGTGGGTGGGGAGCCACATAGAACAAATCTAATTTTTTAAATTTATTAAAAACAATGTACCATTTTTCTAACTAAAATTTTCTTATACCCCGGATGCGGGTGTCATCGAAATGGACAAGGCAGTGCCACATGACGAGCATGGGCTGCCACATGAAAACGCAAGGGCCTTTAATGCCTCAAGCCGTCGAAACACTGGAACAGGAGAGGCATCAGGGCATCCTTAATGGAGCCGCTGGAGGCGATGGCAAGCCTGCGATGCACATTCAATGTAGGTCACTTCAACAGAGATGGTAATGAGCTTAAGTATGAGGATTGGCTGGAGATGGGAGCACAATGCGTGGAGAAGAATTCATGGTACGCTAAGTGTCTATGCTGCGAGCTGGTGGTTGAGAGTTGGGGTGAGGTCCGCTTCATACCTGCGTTTCTTGGCCTATGTCTACACTATTTTGAGCACGGTTCAATCCCAATTTGGGAACAACAAGCTGTGGGAAAGGTTCGCAAATTCTATCGGCCCTCCTCTGCTTGTGAACAGAACGAGGAATGGGTGGTTATCATGGTGCATGAAAGAATTCCTTGCAGGAGAGGCCCAGGGCGTGGAGAATCCTCCTGTCCCCCTGCAGCGGACATTCATCACCATTGTTGCTGCTGCTACTGTTATCGAAGAAGGGGAGCCACCCCAATTCCATCCTATCAAGTTATGGAAGTTGGCAGCTCTAGTGAGGGGAAGCCCATGTTCCCAGCATTTGGCTCAGTTATCTTCACACTGGGTAGCTCCAGGGATAATACAGGAATTAATGCACATATCTCTGTGCTTTTCACCAAAATTCCAGAGGAGAACGAGGAGGGGTCGTCACTCGTTCTTGCGAAGGATAGCACAATGAGCAGCAAAGGGAAGCTCCCAATGGGGGAGCCATCAAATGTAGTGGATAGCTCAGAGAGCGGCAAGGCAAAGCGCCCAATGGGAGAGACGTCAACTGCTGCGGGCACTTCGGGAAGAGAGCATCCTCAGCCACCCTCCCAACTTCGAGGTCCCGAGCAGCCAACCCCTGCGCAGAATCCCATGGCTATGTGGGAAGGCGTTCCAGAGGGACAAGGACGGAGCAGAATTGTGGAAGAAGAGCCAGAGGATTAGCTCCCAGAGGCGCTCTTGTGCTTTTGCTTCCTTCTCTCAGGTTGGGTCCTCTCAGGTCGGGTTCAGGGTTCCGGTCAATTTCAATTTTATGTTCTATATTGTGGTCTGTGTTCTTCATGTAGCTAAGTCCTACTCATGGCTACCGCAGTCGCAGTGGGTGCAGAGTCTTCTGTTTGGCACCTGGTTTATGGCGCTGCCTGTCTTTTGTCTGTTCATAGTTATGCTTTCAGTTTATACAGTATGTTTGGGTCACAAGTATTTTTGGAAAAGCCCCTGCGTGGGTTGTTACGGTGCTACTCTGGAAATTCTCAGTGTCCTGCTTTTTGATCTTTTTGAAAAAATCGCCCTGCGAGGCAAATGTATGAGTCAGTTAATGCCACCCATGGAGCCACAAATGGCCCTGGGCAGCCAACTTCCTTGGATGTAAAGTTTTTCTGTACATATTAATATAATAGTAGTTAGTATTGCCGAGAAAAAAAAAAAAAAAACTAAATTTTTCTTATAATATGATGAATGTTAAACTTACTAGAATTAGAATAATCTCAACATGTTGGATACTCTAGAAAATTTTGGGTGGGGTGTCACATGACACAAATCTAATTTTTTAAATTTATTAAAAGTAATGAACCATTTGCTAGATAATTTTTTTTATATATAAATTAATTTTATAAATAATAACGAGGAACTTATTAGAATTGGAAGAACTCAACATGAGGAACTTATTAGAATTATAATAATCTCAAATCCCTAGGAAATTAGTGGGTGGGGAGCCATGTGCCATGGATATAATTTTTGAAATTGATTAAAAGTAATGTACCATTTTGCTAAATAAAATTTGCCTATATATAAATGAATGCTATAAACAATAACAAGGAACTTATTAGAATTGGAATAATCTGAAATCACCAGTAAATTGGTGGGTGGGGAGCCAATAACACGAATTTAATTTATTTAATTTATGTAATGGAAAATTTTGCCGAATAAAATTTTCTTATATATAAATTAATGTTATAAATAATAACGATGAACTTACTAGAATTGAAATAATGTCAATATGGAAGAACTTATTAGAATTGCAATAATCTCAAATCCCTAAAAAATTGGCTGGTGGGGAGCCACGTGGCACAAATATAATTTTTTAAATTTATTAAAAGTAATGGACCATTTTGACAAATAATTTTATCTTATATATAAATAAATGCTATAAATAATAATGAGGAATTGATTAGAATTGGAATAATCTCAACATGGAGGAACTTATTAGAATTGAAATAATCTCAAATCCCTAGGAAATTGGTGGGTGGGGAGATAGAGGACACAAATCTATTTTTTTAAATTTATTAAAAGTCAATTTAACCTATGAGTGAATTGGTGGGTGGGAAGCCACATGTCATGAATCTAATTTTTTAAATCTATTAAAAGCTAATACAACCTAACGAACTCTTTAACACACTACAGTGGCTTCATAAACATTAAGAAGAAGTATATGTTGAACATATTCTCTTGAGAATCAATCTGAGCCATCAATTAAAAAAATAAAAAAAACTCAACAAACCTCCTTCCGTCTAAATTTCATATATGTACAAGCACATTAAAAATATTAATGTGGTTGATATAGGCAAAGGATTCATAAATATAACAAAAGAAACTATTGCAACAAGAAGAATGCCTTACCAATGCACACATTTACACAATTAACCATGTATAAAAAGGAAAAGAAAGGAATTACACATTTTATTGTAAAATGGACCATTTCGCTAAAAGAAAATGTACTTATATATAAATTAATGTTATAAATAATAATGAACAACTTATCACGGGGGAACTTCTCAGAATTAGAATAATCTCAAATCCCTAGGAATTCGTGGGTGGAGAGCTACTTGGCAAGAATCTAATTTTTTAAATTTATTAAAAGTAGTGCACCATTTTACTAAATAAAATTTCCTTATATAAATGAATGTTATAAACAATAATTAGGAACTTATCATGGAAGAGTTAATTAGAATTGGAATAATTTCAAATCCCTAGGAAATTGGTGGGTATGGAGTGGCTTTGCATGAATATAATAAAAATAATAATTAAATGCCAATGCAACCTAAAGAACACTGGAATGCACTACAAATCTTTGATAAACATTCAAACTAAATGTACACTAAACATACTCCCTTGAGAATCAATCTAAACCCTTAATTAAATAAAACAAAACAAATTTAACAAATCTTTATACACCTTAAATTTAAATTGGTAAAAAACAAATAAAAATTACAGATGTAAAGATTTAACCACCTTCGTCCTTAAACCTGCGCTGATACTGGAATTTAATGGCACCACTAAAAGCTTTTAGCGAGAAAGCCATAGAATAGCAATAAGGTGCCACAACGTGCACAAACTCGAATCCGGGAATTCGAAATGGTTTAATCTTCATTTAAAACATGGGAACTGAAGTTATTTTCTACGTCATGGAGCTAAATGGTGGCACCAATTTACGAAACAAAGAAATATAGTGTCCACCTTTCTTTTCAGAACACCTGATATCATGGTTTCACGGTTGATTACACATGGATTTCACATGTGCAATCGCATAAAAGTCATTGCCCATCACATTTGATCATACAAGGATTTAGCAGGTGAAAATGCATAAAATTCATTGTATTACGAATGTCGCTTTGTCAAGTTTAATAGAGGAGATTTGCCAACAGTCGCCTCAACGAATAGTGACACATGATGCTTGTATTTTAGGGAAGGACGCTGGTCACATTGGTCCAACCACGTATACTTGTCAAGTGTGGCTGAAACATATGTTGTTTATTGATTGTTGACATTCGCAACCAAATTTTTTTATTATAAATTATAAACCATATTAAATACTATAATCTTATTAAATTATATTAATTATAAATATCAGTTACTATTTTATTAAATGAGTATAATTTTAAGAGTTTTTATTTATATTAAAAGATTGTGTGGATGGTTAAAAACGTACCTATAATTAGAATCGTAACACACATTCTAGAATCATGAGCGCTCTATAGAAATTAATAAAGTACTATTTTGATTAACCTCATTAGGAAAACATTAAAAAATGTCAGAGACTGTGAAATCTCCCTCAAAAGACGTTATCCTAGTATTATCTATTTTAAGTCACCGGAGCTCTAACCAGAGGTGTGCGATAAATAAATTAACCCGTGAGGGCTCGTATGGATCTCGATCAAGTTCTAAAGGAAACCCCGTGAGCCAACCACCCAAGTGAAGCTTTATCAAATCAGAGGGATGGCAATCCTTAACTTTAGCAGAGAAAAAAACATAGGAAAATCTAAACTATACTTGTCCGAAAGTGAACAACATAAAGCCCAATACATGATTACAAGCAACCAACCCAAAAATAGAGAAACCTCATAAAAAGACACAAAGGGAATATGGAACCGGATAAAAACATATACTATATATATATATAAATATATGTAAATAAGACGCATAACAATGGTATTGCAAAAAAATCAATATCGTACTTATGAAAGGGTTCAACCATTGCCCATAATTTACAACAACTACAATTGTAATTTCAGAGAGAGTTGTAGCGTCCCAATGAGCAAAAACCCAAGACTTAACACAAGGAAATAAACAATCCCTCAACTAATTCAGGTTGAGTTTTTTCACCTGAATAACAAATCATCAGGACAAGCCGGAGGAATGACCAATGTGAAATTGAAGATAGAAATTATTGTGAGAGAGCCTTCTCGCTACGAAACACACTTCTGGATATATATATTGCAGCCAGAACGTACCTGTGGTCAATAAAATGCCAAAGATTAAACCCTAATCAATAGAACACATTAGAAAATATGAAATGAAGGATTAAACAAGTACATGTTATTTCGTTCCCCAATTTATAAAATTCCTATGAAGTGGAGAGGGATGCAAGCGGATATGTTATGGGAGTAGTCTTGATGCAAGGAGGTGATATGATGTTCTATCATTCAGAATTATTTCATGGTGAAGTATTGTACTACTCTACAGAGAAAAAGAACATTATTCTCTTGTTTAAGTTGTTAAGAATATGATGGGAAAGGAAACCATTATTGACAATAATCACCATCAATGACAATATGTATAGTTCTATAGTAAGCTTCAACAAACTAGATAATATGAGTGGATGTTTTTTTTATAATAAATTCATCTTATTATAAAATAAAAAAAGGTTAGTATTACTAAGTTATTAGACATTATTTCAACTCCAACATCATCAAATATCACATCTCTAGGCACTCTTATTCACATGGATCATTTCTCCCCTGATGCATACAAAGAGGAATACATACAATATGAAGACATTAAGGAGGTATTTTAGTGATGATAAGGTGTTCTCATGTAGAAAATGGTGATAGTGGGATTAATTTACCATCCCCAATGTGAGTTACTCTACAAATTGCATAATATTTATGTTCCTAATGTTGAAATATTGCAACTTATTAGAGAGCTTGACATCTCTAAGTTGTAGGACTTTTATGTCTATTGGGACATAATGCATTTTTTTGGTTAGGAAAATAAAGGTCAAATTTATTAGGTTAGGCATATCATGTTATACCGATAAACCTAGTAATAGAAAAAAAATATTCATACCAACCCTTTCATGTACCTACCAAATAATGGAAAATCATCTCCATGGGTTTCATCGGTGGTTTTCTAATAGAAAAGAGGAAACATAACCATGTATTTTTGGTAGTTGATAGGTTTCATGATAAGATGTTCATAATTTTGCATTCCAAAGAACTTTTAGTGGACAAGATATAACAATCATGCTCTTTGAAAAGGTTTAGATAGCATGTGCACATTGAGATACCGTGGAGAATAATATTAGATAGAAATATAAGATTTCCTAGTTTCTTTTGATCTACACTCTTGGAGACGTTGACATCAAACTGAAGAGATACACATTGTTCCATTCATAGACAAATGGGTGGATTCAAGTAGTGAATAGGGCATTGGTTCATATCTCAAGAGGTTTAAAAGATAAGCATTGAAGTGCTTGGAATGAAAATTTGATTTATGTTTATCACTCTTATAATATAGTTGTCTAGACTCACGCTAATAAATCCTCTTCTGAAATTTTCTTGGAATATTTTATACCTTCACCTGTAGATATTATAAATGTAGAAAAAGGGGGAGAGAAGGAAGATACCATATAGGAACCACTGAATGATGAAAATACAATTAATAATTTTAACATATCCATTTGTAGGAATATGAAACAATGAATTCGTAGGAAAAGTATAAGGCTAGTAGTGACCACCATAATTTTGAATACATTACTGGTTAGAGTCATAGGCCAGTTACATCTGGATAAATAATGGGTATAGGGTCTTGGTAAGAAGATCAATTATTTACAATATAGTCCAATTGAAGTGCTCAATAAAAGATGGTGATAATGGATATAAACTCGTTCTACAACCATTCTTGCACATTTACTTAGTAGTTATTGTGGAAAATGTGAAACTCTTTGATCCTTCCATGTTATGATTAGAAATTGACAAGAAAATATTACCTACCATAGATTGATTAGAATTAGAAGTTTAATAAATATAATAGAGGATGTAATTTTCAAAGTAATTCTAGGATAAACAGAGTATGGAAACAAGAAATTTGTATTTTGGGATGAAAGGAAAAGTCCTAGGTAAGATGACATGGTACTCCACAAAGAAGGTAGAGCAAAAGTTCCTACCTCCTTCAATAAACGATTTTAGGGAGATAAAAGATCTAAATATGGGAAGTTAGAATCTAAAAAGTATCATAGTATCATTCCTCATACATTTTAATATATTTTGAGTGGAAATTTTATATCAATTATCTTGTAGGGCCCATTTTAGGGGTAGAAATTGTTTTGGTGAGTTGGGTTTAGTGTCATATTTGAGCTCATTTGAGGAAATAAATAAGATTTTTTTACATAAAAAACTTTTGAAATAATACCTCAACCTATCAATGTTATTATACATATTAATATATTTCATATGGTGCAGACATTACCTTAATCAGTGATCTAGATCTTTTCACTTCAAAGATGCATACAAAATTTCATTTGAAAAGGGCATGTAACCATAAGATGAAAACGCATAAAATAAGTGGAAATGAATGGAAACTATGAGAAGAAAAGATATAAACAAGTTGATAATGGAGTTCACCCAGTGTGGGTTACATCTTCGAGCCCTCCTCAATGTGGGAAGGCCTCTTTCATTAATCTTTAGAACAATAAAATTACATGCATGTACAAAATACACCTTATACCTCCACTTTAGGGGATGACTTGAAAATGCACCTCTACTGAAGAAATGGACTGTACCACTGAATTATTGGCAAACAATCGTTAAAAATGACTATATACTTGACCCCTTTCTACTTCGGTCAAAATCTGGTCCCCTGGAAATCTCAAAGATTTCCCAAATATTCTTCTCGCATGTTGAATGGAATTCAGCTACTCAGATCAAAAGTTTGATCATATTGTGACATTCCTTGTGAAAGACTGAGAAGAATGAGTTAAAAGTCAGAGTGGGTTTTAAACTGTCAACTTTTGGCCCCTAGGGATTATCAAATATTCCTCAAGATCCTATACAAATTTTGTTCTGTAGGTTGACTAAAATTCTACTACTCAAATCAAAAATACAAAGCTCGGTTGGTAGCAAAAGGTTATTCCCAGGTGCTGGGAATTGATTTTGGTGATATTTTTTCTCCTGTTTCCAAGGCAGCTTCTATTAGATTACTGTTATCTGTGGCTGCTGCTTTTGATAATTTGAGGAAGAACAAATGGATGTGAAGACAACATTTCTTCACGGGGATTTGGAAGAGGATATCTACATGAAGCAACCTGAAGGCTTTGTGGTGAAGGGTAAGAAAGAACTAGTATGCAAGTTAAAGAAGTCTCTATATGGGTTAAAATAGTCACCAATGATGTTGTATCAGAAATTTGATACATTTATACGGGGACTTGGCTTCACCAGAAGAAAAGAGGATCACTGTGTGTATTTTAAATTAATTGGTGACCGTGTTATTTATTTGGTCTTGTCTGTGGATGATATGTTGCTGGTTGGAAATGACAAAGAAATTACCCAGGATTTGAAGACCCAATTTTCCTCCAAATTCGACATGAAAGATCTTGGTGCTGCAAACTATATTTTGGGTATGGAAATTAGAAGAGATTGGGCAAAGAGGAAGCTCTGGTTAAACCAAAGGAAGTATCTCGATACAATACTGCAGAGGTTTAATATGCAAGATAGTAAACTGGTGAAGGTTCCTATTGTTGTAGGTGGGAGGCTATCTGCTGAACAGTGCCCCAAGACACAAGAAGAGGAAGAGGACATGTCCTATGTTCCATATGCAAGTGTAGTCGGTAGCCTAATGTATGCAACGGTCTGTACTAGACCAGACATTGCACATGTAGTGGGAGTATTGAGCAGGTTTATGTCAAAACTATGAAAGGAGCATTGGACAACAATGAAGCTAGTTTTAGGTATTTGCGTGGCACTAGTCATTATGGTTTGTGCTACCAAGAAGACCAGGATTGGACAGAGTGTTGGATATTGGTGGCTTTGTTGATGCAGACTGGGTTGGAGATCTAGATGAAAGAAGATCTACAAGTGGGTATGTGTTTAACCTATTTGGAGGTGCAATCAATTGGATGAGTAGGAAACAATCTGTAGTGGCACTATCAACTACAATGGAAAAATACATGGCAGCCACTCATGCAGGTATGGAAGCAGTTTGGTTGCAGAGATTGTGTTCAAGTATGGGGTGAGTATAGGAAGCTATAAGGATAGACTGTGACAACCAAAGTGCAATTTTCTTGGCAAATAACCCTGCATATCATTCAAAGACAAAGCACATTGATGTTTATTATCACTTTATGAGGGATATGATAGAAAACAAAAAAGTGTTGCTGGTGAAGGTGGACACTTTGAAGAATATTGCAGATGCATTGACAAAATCTGTGAGCTCTGAGAATTTCTCTTGGTGTAGAGAAACAATGGGCATTGTAGGGCTAGATAAATGACCAAGCTCTCTTGTGGCCCCTTGTGGAAAGAAAACAACAAGTGGGAGAATGTTGGGTTGTGTTATACTGTTTCTACGACTAGTCCATGTAGTTAATCAGGGGGTTAGAGGGGGGCAAAGCCCCCCTTCGTTGTGTCGATTGTGTAGTGGGAGGGGGATCAAAGGGGGTTTGAGGCATCCCCATAACCCCACTTTATGGGTTTCGAGGCATCACCCCAGAAACTTTTGGCTTTGGACCCTATGTTAGGATGGGTGGACCCACCTATGGTTTTGTGCATGATTTTCGCAAATGCTTTCGGACGCGATGGTTTTCGGTCCATGGTATTGGACGCAATGGTTTTTGGTCCATGGTATTGGATGCTTCGGCATGGATAAATATGTATTATAACATTGAAAGGAACATAATGAAAAATCAAGCTGGTAGTCCCAGTTTTGGGATCCAGGGAAAAATCTTTGTGTATATGTGCTTTATGTGTTATGCTCTCACGTTATTTATTTTATATGTTTTAGAATTCATATGTAGGTAATTTCTATATGGGGTTAAAACCTATAGTTGCAACACTAGAATTTAGGTTAAGGGAGGATCATCAAACAATTTTGTATGTTGGGCATGCAGGTGTGTTAGTTGACGGTTGTTATACGAATTATGGCTATGTATATGCCTCCCATTATATTGTTGTTCTAGTTACTTGCATGATATATGTTAGCAAATTAGTGCAGTCATATGCACATGCATCAGATAGCCATGAATGATGGTAAATTTCTTATTATATAAATTGTGGTCATATGCATGATGATTACGGCTATTGCAACTCAGATCTTGACATTATGTAGTGTGATAATCTGGATTGGCCCATGCAGATGGCTATGGTTATGATATTCATGTATGATTCAGTATTTTTGATATTGTGTCATACTAATCTGGATTGAATTATGCATATGCAATAGCCCCCCCAAGATACATTGAGGAACGATTTTGATTATGTCATCTATTTGGTTTATCTAACACCATATGTTTACAATTTGATTGATTGCTTAATTACATGATATGAGTATGTGTATAAGATTGCATGAAGATATGGCCATGTTTTAAGATGGTTGTACCAACTCAATATAAGCTGAGATAGTTGATATGTACTTGAATGTAAGTGGGTTCTTGTTGTAGTATTATTATTTGTGACTATGAGTCGATTATGACATGGTTGTTAATATTGGTAAAGGTTTATTTGAAGCCAATAGATACAACATCTTGATCTTTGGAACATGTGGCTGACATGTCTGAATAGTTGCAGGGAAGCATGCTTGGTATTAGCATGAGAAGGTAACAATTGATTTGTTGATATAACTAACAGTTGGGTGATGTGATAGTACATAGTAAGACTCAACTGAAGCAAGTAGAAAAAGGTAACATAAAGGAATTAGGTGAGAATTCATTTGGCTATGTTTGGAAACCACGATTCTAAATGAATGAGTGATTTGCATGAATATATGAAGTCTTCTTAACCTTGATTTCGTCTGACATTATGTGGATATGTGCTAGATTCATGAACATGTATTCGACAGGTATAACAGCTAGTTTCCACTTGTAGTTGGATTCATCAAGGTAATTGGAGTCCCTTTAGAGATGGAATGGATGTGTTCAGTTACAAGGTAACGTTCTTGGCACAACAAGGTAAGATAACTGGTATATTTTTATATATATTTATGCATTGAAAATTATGTGTCTATGGTAGTATGATGCATGGGATCGTATGGAAAAAGAGAATACATGAAATCTTGAAGATGGATAAGATTGAGCTTTTCCTTGGAGGCATTAAGAACCCATGGGGATTGATTCATTGTGTTTGTTTTTAGTTTTGTACTTTTAGTGCTTTGTGATTTGTTTGCGCTTGGTTTAAAGTTTTGTTTATGTCTTATGCATGATCATGCCACTTTGTTCGTGGTGTCATATTGCTATTTGTTTTTCATGGTTTTCTTCTTGCTTGATTCTTGATCTTTCCTTTTGTCATTTTGACGGTCTCGGGAATTAGTTGGGAAAAAGGAAAGTTGGTGGAGCTCTAAGAGAGCTAAATGAAACTTGAAAAGTAATGTAAGACCTGGGTGAAGCCTGGTGCATGTACAAGGGTAGTTGAAGGAAATAATATGATATTTAGATAGATTGGTTGGGTTCACTGGGGTCAATGGATAGTGGAAGGACAATCATGAGAAAGGTAGCAAGAAAGGTGAAGTAAATGGGTCTAAGGTGTCAGTTGCCTTGGATATGTTGGGAATGGTTGTTCTCAATATTGTGCATGTTGTGCATGGAAAAAGGAAGTTCTCTTAACCTTAACATTATGATATTTGGGAATTATGTTGTTATTATGATTAATGTCTATATATGTATATATGTATGTACCTATGTTGTTTCCTAATAGGGATGTCAGGGATCATGATTTTTTTATGTTGATGTTTATACGTATATAGGTATGTATGTATGTATGTTGTTGTCTAAAAAGGTTGGCAGGGATCATTCCTATGGAGGATTGATTTCTTATGCAAGTGAATGGAATGAAGAGTTTCTTGGCTATGAGGAATCAAGTGGGAAGAGTAGCCCAACAAATTTATGAAGTTAGTATCATGTTGATATGAATTGATATTATGTGTTTATACTATGTCTATGTTTATATTATGTTAGGTAATGTCTAGGAATACATCAACTGGACTAAAGTAGTCTAATCTGTGACATCCAAGGATAAGGATAGATAATGGAAATACGTTAGAGGCTAGTTGCATGGTAGAACTAGTGTGGCCTCCAGATATGTAGTAATACTACGATGTATATGTTTTACATGTTGTATCTATGGTGTTACATACATATGGTACGATGTGCATGTTGTATATGTGATGCTATGTATAGATGGTGTTGTATATATGTTGTATATGTTGTTCTATGTATAGATGGTGCTATCTACAAATGATGCTCGATACTTGTTGTATGTGTGGTGTATAGATTGTACATATGGTGTTCTGTATATATGGTGTTGAGTACATGTTTCACATGTGATGTTGTGTACATATGGTGCTATGTACATGTTGTACGTGAGATGTTGTGTGCGTGTGGTGTTGTGTACATGTTGTACATGTGGTGCTGGGTAGGTGGTGATGTGTACACGCTGTGCAAGTGGTGTCATGCACATGTGATGTTGAGTACACATTGTGCAGGTGGTGTTGTGTACATGTCATGCATGTTGTGTTATATTGTGTATATGTGGTATTGTGTTGCAGATATTGTGTAGTTGTCCTATTGTGACATGTGTATTAATTTTATTATATGGTGTGTATGTATATATGTTGTGTTGCACACTGGGAATAGGTGTATGTGTCGTGTTTTAAATTGGGTGTAGGTGTATATGTTGTGTTGTACACAAGGTGTAGGTGTATGTGTGACATTGTAAGCCGAATGTAGGTGTATGTGTTATATTATGCATCGGGTGTAGGTGTATGTGTCATTCTGTACACTAGGTGTAGGTGAATGTGTCATGTTCTACACGATGTATAGGTGTATGTGTTGTGTTGTGCAGTGTGATGAGACAACAATGTACAAGACTATTTGGGCCCTTGCTATTGATATTAATGGTTGATGCGGTTTAGTCTTAGGATAACCTTGTTGTTATGGAGGGTTGAGGTGGTTTACTCTCAAGATACTCTTGTTGCTGATATTGAGGGAGCAGGCAGTCCAGTCACCAAATTCCCTTGTTTCTTAAAGAGAAGTCATTGGGTGATTGCTAGGTTTGGAAATCGATTCAATGTGTGTACAGAAAGGACAAATAACATATGCATGAAGCAAAGGAAGAATTCAAAAGGTAAGTATCAGTATTTTATTTCAGTTTTAGTTATGCAGGTGATATATGGATTTGATTTATGATGGTTGCATGTGATTTATGATTTTGAGTTATGATGGTTGTGTTTTGAGCTAAATGGATGTGATATGTTTATACATGATGATTTGGTCAAAGATCTGGTTTGACTGGTTGCGATAGGAAGTAAATGAAATTGCAAGTGTACCTTATTGATGGGCCGCCAATGAGATATGGTTTGAATTTGTTTCAATTCCTTATAGTCTTATGGAAATTATGTTCTTGTTACATGAAAGCAAGGTAATGCACAGTTTCAGTGGTTGGAATATACTACAAGAATTAGTAGATATCCATTGGTTTTTGGACCTTCTAATGCGAGGAAACGTTGCCAAAAGACAAAACACCCGGGAAAGGGGATGTCAAGGAACTTGGAAGGTGAGTGACTACATGGAAGGGGGTCACTACATTGCTCGAGGGATTGTGTAGTGAAGAAGGGAAGGCTAGGGATGGATTTTTTTTGTCTATTAGAATTTCCAGATGGAATCAAATGCACATTGTGAGTGTGCACTAGAACAATGAATTGATAATTGTTCACTGAGAGAATAGGTAGCAGAAAGAATGTGGTATTGCACATTGGATGTAGGTTTGAATTTAGCAGTGGATTTTGGACTTCCTAGGAAGAAGGTGAATCCTGGTACTACTTTTGAGGGTGAATGTGTGAGCCTATAGATTCCCTTACTGCAGATGCAAGCACTGTAACCTTTCATTTGTTTGTTAAAGAAAATGTACATATGTATATATGTGTATATTATTGTAAATATTGTATTGATCTAGATTTATAAAGGTCCATAAAAAATATTGTTATTTTTTTGTTTAACCAAATGTGTATAAGTATACATGGTTGTTATTGTAAATATCATAATGAGTTGTGTTATAAAACTCCAGTACATGGTATGATTATCATCTTTTTGGAAGTAGTCATTGTAAATACTACATCAAGAAAAGTTATAGAGCTCCATGGGTAGTATGTTTTGGTTTTCAGTCGCCTTGATGGTCATAGGTGTCATAGAAAACCAAGGATGGTGTTCCCTTAAGGGGGAGGGTTCCACAACAATCCAGGGTTAAAATTTCATGTACTAAAGTTAATAAAGGAAAAATAAGATCAAGGTCATGGGACATGTTTTCGAAGATGAATGTTGGGAAAATGATCCTAATGGGCATCACTTGTTATTTATGATGGCTAAGGGAAATTGGCAAAGGCATTGGAAAAGGATTTGAAAATTAAAAATACATTATTTGCATTTATTTTATGAAAAGAAAGGAAAATAGGAGAAAATGAAGGTGAAGAGAAACAAATTTGCATCAGGAGGAAATTGAAGGAAAACAGAGGGAAAATGAAGAAATTAGAGGCATTAATAATAAAAATTCTTATGAGGATCAGTTCACATCTTTTTTTCAGCCTTTTATCAGTTTAGTTTTGAAATTAATCCGAGAGAGGAGAATAGCACCAAGAGGATAAGTTTGATCAAGCAGCTTCGATGAGAATACTTGTAGGCAACAAGTTGCATGTATGATTTTATAGTTTGTTTGGCTTGCATGGTATATGCATGTTTGTATTTGGTTGATTTGTTTTCATTGGAATGGGTTTTGATAGTGGTTTCAACCTTGCCTTGCCATTTCTAGTAGTCATGGTGTGATGGGATTCATTCTTCGTTGAGCTTTGGATTGTCGTAAGGTTTTGGATCAAGGTGAGGCAGTCTCAAAAAAATCCAAAAGGTTGGGGGTGGATATGGTTTTCTCTGTGATGCCCTCAGTAGGTGGGTGGAGACACGAAAATTCCTCAAGGGATGGTGAAGGAATTTTGAGGCATCCGAGCTCGATTTGGTTTTGTTATAATAGGACTAGTTTAGTTGAGATCATGGTAGTGTGAGGGTGGAGGTCATTTACACTCTAGATTCCCTTGGTTGTTTAGGCATTGGTTATCATTTGAGATCCAAAATTCATCATTGGAATATGGTACAAGGGTTATTGGCTAAAAGAAATATTTGGTTTAGCCCAATCTTGGTCAGTTGGTACGTGGAAGTCCTTGACTTAGTTGGATTTTTCATATGTCGATAAGAGCTAATGTCCTCTTTTATTTTATGAGTAAATGTACTTGTGATTTTGTGGCTTTAATGGATGTTAAATCATTGTTATTTATTTGGTTATATGCTAGTTATAAGCATGGTTGTTTGACATATTCAAGTTATGGATCTTAACATGTTTTTACTTGTAAATGTCTGGAAAATGAATGCATGACCTAATAGATGTTATTTTAGCTATTGTGAGAGAGAATTATACCTTCTTGATGTTTCTCAGATAATTTCTGGATCTCTATGTTCATATATGTATTTATGACTTGTAGATTTCATATTCAACATATGTTTGTAGAATGAATGTCATGGTTAGAGCTGGTTAGGTCAAGTCATTGTCTAAGTTTTGTGTTAAAGGATTCATCCTTGTGTCATCTGTTGTTCTAGAACATTTCATCAAGTTCTAGGAAGTGTTTTGGTAATAGCCTTGAAAAAGTGGCTTAGATATCGTAGTCGCTAGCACAAAACTGAGTGAAAAGGACTACAATCACTAGGAAGAAGGCTCATGAGAGTGACTGGAGGGTTACAATCATTATATTTCTTTGTCATGGGAGTGACTGAAGCTCTAGGTCATATAAAATCTTAGTTGACTTAGGAGTTGGGCACCTGGAGTGGTTGGTTAGCTCTTGGGGGTCCTATAGCACCTGAGGGAAGTTAGTAAGTTCTTGTTTTGTGGACTCCATTTCCTTAAGGTTATCTAGGAGGGTGAGTCATGTCATAGTAGCCCTCTGATCATGTTTACCCTAGGAAAGCCAGTGAAAGTTGGTGGATATGAGAGGAGGCATTACAGAACTACATGTCTCCCTCATATTAATATGCATTAAAATGTAATATGCTCCTTTCAATACAATAATACTTCATGCATGTTAGTACATAAGTGATCATAATGAAGGATTATGGGTTATCTAAGATAGAAAACCTTAAAGAAGCACTCATCGAGGACATTCAACAATTAAATTAGGGAAATAGTAGAAAATGGAATTATCAAGGGGATGATTCCAAGGAAAGATGAGGAAATATGTAGATTATGAAACCATAACAAAGTGCTACTAGAAGAGGTGAAGACATTGAAAGAATAAAAGGAGTATTATTAAATACAATAAGAAATAAGGGTCTTGGATTAAGAGACTAGCAAAATGTTAGAAGGGAAAATTTAGAATAAGATTAAAGAATCCCTAGACATATGTGAGGTAAAATAAGAAAGAAGTGATGGACATTAGAATTTGAGATATGGGGTAACATTATAGGTTTAAAATGAAAAAAAATACAAGATTCAATAATTTCACTAGAAGATCCTTGAAAAATTTGAAATCCATTTATAAGAAGTGCAAGTCAAATATAATGATATCGTCTCTAGGGATAGAGTAATCAAATACCAAGAAAATAGGATAAAGGAGGATAAATAAAATGGGTGTGTAGAATGAAGGAAAGCCATCAAACGTGAATCTATGTGAACATCTCATGTTTAGGAAATATTCTATGAATGACAAGCTAATAAGCATGGAATGGATTGGAATACTCCTCAACATTCATAGAATAGGGAATCACAAAATCATTATTCAACATGATATTTTCAAATACCAACAACCACTCCAAGTTGGAGAAGTCACGACAACGCTATATGGAATAAAGGTAAACAAAATTATGCAACATCCAACCATCAAGGATTAAGACAAAAATTAATTGAATTTGGATGGATGGATCACCATAATTGGAAAGAAGAATGCAAAAAATATGAGGAAATCCTATTATTTGGTTTCATTGCATATAAAACCCTTACAAAAAATGCAAGAATATAAGGAAATCATATTATTTATTTTCTTTGAATATAGCACCCTTAATTGCAAATATTTAAGGACAAATATTTTTGAACAAGGGTATTATGATATGACCGTGGTGGGGGGGTATATATGGGGTTAAATGCACAGTTAATGTTTGAATATAAATGTAATATGGTTGACCTAATAAGTAAGGACACAAACACACAGACACACAGATATATATATGTATGAATGTTTTTGGGAATTTCAAGGAGGTTCTGTTGTTCTTTAAGGAGTTGTTATGAAACTTATCTTTGTTATCTATATGGAATTCTTTCTCCATGCTCATATTGTTGTATATGATGTTTAGTTTTAGGTTTTTATGTGTTTGGGCCATAGCCATTGAAATATTTTCTTTCTTTTAACAATTTTTGCATGGTATTTCCCAACTCCATGTTAAATAATAAAGTAATTACACATGTCCTTCATACTAGTATGTAGAAATCACATATCAAAAAAAAGGAACGATTTGACTTGTAATAAAGAGAAGTAGATGATTAACCTCTTCCACACTATATCTAGTTCAAGAAGATGAAAATGAATGGAATATTTGGTTCTAGGTTACAAATGAAGCTCATAATATAGGATCCTATAAGTGATTCGATTGGAAGTTTATGACTAGACTTATCCATAACTATTGCTATGATGATCCAGGTGGATATTGGTGGCCACCCGCCTATTCCACTTTGACCCCCACCATTCTCTCTTTCAATTTTTAAATTTCATTAATTGTAGTACAATTTACTATTTTCAGTGGTTTTTCGGGTTGTGAACTTCTGGAGCCATTTTGAGGCCCTAAACGATGTTTTTTGGGAAAACCAAGGCCAACATCAATTATCATTTGATGTTGGCCACTTGAAAGTGGTAGTACTTCGATAGATATTTATAACAACATAATGTGCATGCCAAATGGAGACCATATACCAAAGTTCCGGCGCCAGGAAGTTCATTTACCAATTTAACCAAACGGGGCCCATAGTTTTAACGCTTCATCTCCTAGGATTAGGATTTTGGATGTTTAGGGTTTTCCTTTGTTTCTAAATAATAAATATGTCTTCGAGCCTCAATGTAACATAGCTCAAAGGCATGTAGCTGCCACATCTCATCTCAGAGATAAGCTACCATCGTCCGAGCTAGTCTTATTTCCATTATGTTTGTACACATATTTCAGTATTTGATATTAATGAAATGTAGTGTTATTTTTGTTGCATCTATGTATTTGTGGTTATACATGTAATTTGTTGCACTCCTATTTAAGTCTGGATCAATGGTATTGGAGTGGCCCTCTCTTTGTCTATTTTTTTTTGCATGTCCCTAACGAGGTCAACATATAAGGAGTTAAGGCTCGAGCTGGTCAAACCTTTGCAAGACCAACCTCACAAATCTCGACGACCTCACTTGGCAGGAGAAAATAAAGATGACGGGGTAGGAGATCCTTTCAAAATCTTGCTCGAAGAAGCCGTCAAGTGATAAAGGAATGTAATGATGGACAACTTTTCCCATATCCTTTTGCGACTATCCAAGGGTGATGCATCTCTTTCCAACAGCTACCGTGGAATTGCAAAACCCTTTAAGGTACAAGTTAACTTTGAAATCATATTTGAGGGTTAGATAGATGCAAATGCCAGAGATAAATGGTTGAATATGTTAGATGGATACTTTCATGTTCATGATTTTTCTAGCTATACCCCACATGAAGGACTGGTGGGAAACCTACTGCAAGAAGAAGGATGAAAGTACACCCTCACTATTTTCAGCCACACCGACTTGGAATTTGTTTCGGGATGCCATCAAGGAGAGGCACTGGCCTATTAGGAGCTACAAGGATAAATACATAAAATGGACCATGCTATGGCAGGGAGGAAACCAAGATGTGCTAGAGTTTAGCAATGTTTTTCATACCCTTCACACTAAGTTGGCTACGAAGGATTTTGAGAAACATTTGATACTAAAGTATCGCGACTACCTAAACAGGTATATCTAGGATGAGATGGAGTTCTTGGACATCTCCTCACTCGACACAAAGTATCGATACACTTTCAGTATTGAGAATAACCTGAGAATAACAAAAAAGGAGAGACTCTGGATCTATGAATCCAGAGCAAAGGAAAGGTGCCCCCAAACCATAGAGCAAAGGGAAAATCCAAGGTGGGGTGACCTAGGATAACCCATCAATGCCACAAATAAAGAAAAACACAATGAAGACAAACAAGGACATTGGAAAGTGGTGTGAGTTCCATAAGAGATCCAGTCACAACAAAAGTGAGTGTCGGGCCAAGTAGTCACATGTGGCTGAGCGTAAGGCTTTCGAGTTAGATGCATGTTCCGACTCTGAGTTAGAGCCCAAAAAGGGGAATGATAAAGGGAAGTAGATCATTGACATGGAGCCCAGTGCCACTCTAGCCACCACAGAGATCCACAATATTGAGCCTGAAGATCTAATGGATGGGGAATGCCTATTCTAGTCACATAAATGGGTGAAGGGTTCTCTAATGCAATTCATTGTCGACAACAAGAGTGAAAAGAATATCATTTTAGTATAGGTCATGGAGTGGATGGGCCTACTGATTACAACAAATCTGCAACCATACACCATCGGGTGGCTTCAACAAGGACAAGATCTTCACGTCAGCCAATAGTGTCACCTTCCCTGCAGCATGAAGGCCTTCACATATGAAGTACTGTGTGATGTTTCTCCTTTTGAAGTTTGTGGTGTATTATTATGAAAACCATACATGTGGAAGCGACATGTTGTGTATGAGTCTAGTCCCCACTCTGTTACTTTTTATTTGGGTAGTAAGTTATACAAGATACCAAAGGTAGTCCTGCCTATCACCATCTCTTTGATCTCTACTATGAAATGTGGTAAGATCATCTCCCATACTGGGCAAGATCATAGCGACATCCATGGCCCTAGGGAAGGTTTCCTCCATGCACACGAAGTAATATAAGGATATCTTCTCCTCACCCACAGGGGCACCCTTGTACTCTCAGGTCAAGTATTTGATTGATCTGACTCCTGGAGAAAATCTACCCAACGGGCCAATATATCTCAGCTTCCTTATGGAAAATGACAAGATCAAGCGGAAAATATAAGAGTTGATGAAAAAATGGCATATCCGACCAAGTTCCTTGCCTTGTGGGAGCCCGATTTTACTTGTACAAAAGAAGGATGGGATTGGGAGGATCTGTATTGATTGTCGAGTACTAAACAAAATCACTATCAAGAACAGTTATCCAATCCCATAGATTGATGACTTTCTTGACCAACTCAAGGAAGCCAAGTATTTCAGCAAGATCGATCTGAAGTATGGTTATCACTAGATTCCAATAAATGCCACAAATGTATGGAAGAATACCTTCAATTCCAAGGAATGCCTTTTTGAATTGTTGGTTATGCCCTTCAAGTTCAAAAATGCCCGTGATGATTTTATGAGGCCAATGGATGACATCTTGCGGTCCTTCACTAAATCATTCATGGTTGTTTATCTGGATGACATCCTCATCTTCAGTAAGAGATGGGAATAACACTTGCAACACATTCATTATGTCCTTCAAACCCTTTGACAACACGCACTATGTGCTAACTTAGAGATATGCACATTTGGCATGAGCCAGGTCCAATATCTGGGTTACATCATAGATGAGTGTGGCGTGCATGTGGATCCGAATAAGATCCAAGTCATTCAGTATTGGCCAACCCTGACCACTCTAACAGAGCTTTGCAACATTTTGGGCATTGAAAATTTTTAACGAAGGTTTGTGTTGGGATTCTCCCATATCGCTTGGCCTTTGATTCCGATTACCAAGGGTGGGGCAAAAGAAAAGTTTTCCTAGTCTGAGTCCCAACATAAGGCATTCATTGAGTTGAAGTAAAGACTCTACTCTACACCAATACTCACATTGCCAGACTTGCAACAACCATTTGAAATCAAGACATACCCCTTAGGCTATGCTAATGGTGCATTCCTCACCTAGCACAGGCATCCAGTGGCCTATCATAATGAGACACTTTCCGATATAATTGAGAAGTACCCAACCTATGATAAAGAGATGTGTTTCATAATGCAAGATTTCTAGCAATGGAAGCATTACATTTTGCGGAAGGAGACAACCATCCACTTTGGTCACATGCCTCTTCCGTTTGATAGACACAAGGGAAGATTAAGAGAATTTTTCGACTAAAATCACATGATAAAATATTTGTCAATGCATTTCGAACTAACCAGTGTGGTTCATCATCAAGACAAGTTAAAGGATTAGATCTAACATGTATGTTAAATAGTTAGAGCAGAACTTCCAACAACTATAATTATTGACCAGGTAACAACTAGATTGACTACCTAATGGCTATAATAGACGAGGGAACGACTAGTTTGACCGGACACCGGGAGAAGGGGGCAAAAGACCAAATTGTAACTTAATTTGAGGTTTTTTATTAAATTAATGGTTAGTTAATTTATTAAATTACAAGTAAATTTATACAATAAATATAACTAATAAGGATTAATAATATTAAAATAATCATATTTTTAAAATAACTAAATAATATTTTAATTGTTTATTACCAATTTGTAACTTAGTTTGAGGTTTTTTAAATATTAAATTAATGTTTAGTTAATTAATTAAATTATAAGTAAATTTATACAATATATATAACTACTAAGGATTAATAAAATATTTTTAAAATAATATTATTTTAAATTTAATTGTTTATTAAAAATTAAGATCTAAGAAAATTATTTTTCTTATATTAATTAAGTTGAATTATTACATAAATGGTTAGTTAAACTTTTACTTATTCTATGTAATTCACGAGCTAGAAAAAGTCTCTTCAGGTACTTAATATATCATTAATATAATGAAGTTAATGCATTAACCTTATTTTAAATAAATTCAAGGATATTATTAATAGGTTTTATACTAGATCCCTGTTATTATATTAATATTATTACAATCAATTGTAGAGGGAATCAATAGTGAAGTAATCTACTTAGTTACTGAAATGCATCTATTATAGTTTTAGAATTAATTTAAGGGAAGGGTTACTAATAAAATTAAATATCTAGAAATTTAAAAAGATAAATCAAATAAGGTAGGAGGCTAAAGAAGGAAGGAATCAAGGGAAAAAGCTTTCAAAAAGCTATAAAAAGAGGGGGGGTTGGGGAAGAAACGATGAGGAGGTGAGGGTAGGGATCTAGCATCTGTTGATCTTCCACCTGTCATCTCTATTGAGATTGTTTGGTCTCCTTTCGATCTCAATGGCTTCACTTAATTTACGGTGGTGGAACTGCAAAATTCTAGCAATCACATCGGCCTCCTCAATACAAACTTGATTTTTGGTCTTCTTCCATTCTCAGCTAATGCAGAAGACTTAGTTCTCCCGTGCTTAAGATCAGTTGCATGCTCAATGATTCTTTGATTAATGGAGTGCCTAGTCTCACCAATATAGGGGGTCTCAAAGGAGCAAGGAATAATATAGACCCCTTTCATGTCCTTAGGGTCGATAGGATCCTTCACCGATCGGAGGGATTTACAAATGGTGTTAAGGGGTCTAAAGGTCGAGGGGACATTATGTCTCCTCAGAATCCTCACAATCTTATTAGTGGTCCCTTAAGCAAAAGGAATATGGGCCCTTGGGATATGTTCTTTAGGTTCTTTTTTAACCACCGAATTCTTGGAGGCTTTGAGGAAAGCCTTCTGACCCAAGTACTTGCTATAACCATTCTCGACAAAGACATTGAGAAGATGGGATTTTTCTCTCTTGAAGCCCTTTTCATCAAAGATTCTTAGGGCACGAGTAGCGAGAGTGTTGAGAACACCCAACTTCTGAGCTAGGAAATGATGAGAATTGGCATGGAGATATTGCTCAATATGTGTTTTCTTCTGAAGCACCTGTTGGGATAGGGAACCATCCATATTCTTAGAATTAAGAATATCAAGGAAAGGGAGGCAACCATAAACTTCCAGTTCCATCATGAATTTAATGGTGACAGACTAATTCTTAAGATGATGGAAGAAGAGATCTAACTCCTGTTGGCCATGTAGCTAGATGACATTAGTGTCATCTACGACTATTTTCCAAAGCTTAGGTAAGAGGTGAGCCGAGGCTAGAGCTTTGGATTCAAAATCCTCCATAAAAATATTAGCACTGACAGGGGACAAGGGTGACCCGTGGCAATGGCACAGGTTTGTTCGAAGAACTCACCTTCAAAATTGAAAAAGGTGGAAGTGAGGCAGATCTCAACTAACCGAGCATTATTAGGATCTGTAAGGCACCTTATAACATCCAAAGCCTCATTTATAGGGATGAAACTATAGAGGGAGACTACATCAAAACTAACAAGAATTTCTCCAGGGTCAAGCTTAAAATCCTTGAGCTCATCAACAAAGGAAGTCGAGTCTTTGACAAAAGACTTTATACGACCGAATAAGGGTTTAAGCTTAAAGGTAAGGAACTTAGCTAGAAGGTAGGTTGGACCACAAATGTTGTTGACAATGGGTCTAAGGGGCATCCCTTCTTTGTGGTTCTTATGGAGCCCATAGATCCTAGGAGTAATAGGATTTCTCTCAATGAGTTTATGGCAAAGGGAACTCACAGAGCTATTGGATTTGATGGCAAGACCCAACATTCTAGAAATCTTCTTAAGCAAGCTTTTGGGAAGCTTTTTATAACTACCACTATTATGAAGATGATCTAACATCTTCTTGCAGTAGTTCTCCTTGTTAGGAATGACAGCAACCCCTCCTTTATCAGCTTTCAGAACAACGATGTCCTTATTCTGATTTAAGGATCTGAGGGACACACATTCATCCTTACTAAGGTTACTCTAAGGGGGATTTTCTTTCCTAAGGATCACAATGCAGTCTTGCCTAATAGTGTCCTTAATATTATCAGGCAAACCCTTGATCCTGAATTCTATGTCACAAATAATATCATGAATTGGGATCTTCCTGGGGTTAGGGCAAAATTTAAACCTTTATTGAGAAGCCTAAAAAGAGAAGGGGGAAAGGAGAAACTGGATCAAATTAATGACTTTTTTATTATGAGAGGGAGAGGGTAGATTAGAATTGTTTATTGTCATATTTATTAGATATAAAATTATCAAATTTGTTTAAATTCTTTGTGTTACTATTAATCTTTTCCTCGTTGTAATTAAGAGGTAAAATTTTAATATATTCCATATTATTATCCTTAAGAACATTACTATTGTTATTATTAGTGCTAGCTATATTAATAATCTCATTCTCAGTACTTAAAGCTATCTTATTATTGATGCTCTTATTATTACATTTTTCTTCATAATTATGATTATCTAATTCTTTGATCTTATTATCAATAGTTAGTATTATTTTATGATTATTATTATTATTTTTAATATTGTAATTTTGATTAGCTATATCTTTGATTATTATCTATAGTAATAATATAATAATAATAATAATAATAATATTATTATTATTATTATTAGAACTCTGATTTGAAAGAAATTGCAAAGGATGAGGTTTGACTCTTCATTTTTACAGTAGAAGGGTCTAGTTATACTTGCAAGAGGAACGAAGGGAGCAATAGTTTCTGTCGAAATAGTCATTGGGTTCAACAAATCCTTTAGAGGGGAACAACTATGGGGTGATCTCGGTGTATTGTAGCCAATATTAGCACTGAAGTCTAGGTCTTTAACATCTAACTACGATAAACCATCATTCTGATCTGAAGCGAGCGCATCCCCAGGAAAAGGAAATGTCTTAAAAGAATACATATCATCGATGGACTGATCCTAGTTCATGTAGGGTTGTATCATTAAAAGTGGTCCAAATATCTGCTACAATTCCACTTTCACATTAAATACAAAAAGGGTAGCATAATAATGTTGCAAACTACCTAAGCTGGCCCCTAGTTACAACATTAACTACTGTTCTCAACTCCTATGGCCACAAGACCTCTAGATGGCTATAATTATACAAAAATGATCAAGAGTTGGCCTCCACATACTAGATGCTAGTAGATGGAAATCAAGTTCCTAATTTCTACTTCTAAGACACATTATTATGCTGCCTAGGCCACCTATGTGTTCCTTCAAGTGAACATGCCAAGATGATTTGGGAGGCACACTACAGTCGGGTCGCAGGACACTTTGGTTTGGAGAAAACTATGGCTGTGCTACACAAGTACTTTTATTGGCCTAAAGTTTGACTTGATGTTGGGAAATATATCAGATCTTGCATTTCTTGCACCATCACCAAGCTAACCATCAAGAAGTAAGGCATGTACACTCCTCTGCCTACTCCCAGCCAGTCATGGGAATCCATCTCCATGGACTATATGTCTGGCATCCCTTCTACCAAGCATGGTTATGATTGTGTATTTTTTGTCATGGAAAATTTTTCTATGATGGCTATATTGGCAGCCTACAAGAATAGTATCACGACAGAGGAAAGTACCAAACTCTTCTTTGAAGAAGTTTGGGCACATGTTGGGATCCTATAGACCATTATATCGTATTAGGATAGTAAGTTCCTAGGCACATTCTAGTCAAGCCTCTAGATAAAATTGGACACCAAGATAACCAAGTTGACTGCCTTCCATCCCTGGACTGCTGGTGAGATGAGGGTTGTCAATAGGATGATAATGCACATACTCCACATGCACAACTCCAAGCATCCATGAACCTGGGATGAGAGTCTTCCCTATGTGCAACACAATTATAATAGATCTCTCCATAGCTCAAATAGTCATAGTCCCTTTCAAGTGGGTCTAGGATTTCAACCATTATGTTTGATTGATGTTGCCATTTCTGATGCGACTACACAGACATAATACAAACATGTATTGTCCTAGGGTAATAAAGAGACCGTATTTATTGAATGCATCCAACACATCCACTAACAGGTTCATGAAATCTTGGAGAAGTCAAATTCCAAGTACAAGCAACGACATGATCAACATCAGGTGCCACACAAGTTTCAGGTGGGAGACAAAGTTTGGTTGCATTTGCAAAAGAACGCATTATCGGAGCCCATCAAAAGCTCAAACCACTCTGATATGGTGCTTACACTATTACCAAGGCTTTGGGAGACAATATTTTTGAGTTCAACATTCACCCTATTCCTTGGAATGCACCCAGTGTTCAATTTGGATTGCCTTCGACCATACTTCCCACCATTACTAGACACATCAGTCATTGCAAAACAACTCACACCAACAGAGTTAAATGTTATGAAACCAGCTCAGAAAAAGATAGCAAAAAAATATAACACCTTAGAATTCAGCCTCTTCGAGGGGGAAACCTCCTTTACATTACACAAATGAGCAATTCTTAGATAACATAAATGACAAGACCTCCTTTCTATATATAGGAGTCTAAGGGGTCATAATATAATCAAAGCCGACAAAACAATAATAATGTAAGGTCACAACAATAACAATAGTGGGCTTCTATGGGGGTACAATAATAACAATATTGGTACTACATGGGCACAACAATATAATAAAGGGGTTTCACTAGTAACAATAAGGGGTTACAATAGTAGTATAGGGACCTAACATGCCCCTCTCCTTTAGAAAGTGTTGTCCTCAATGGCTGAGTAGTTTTGGATGCTTCTGTATAAAATTATCATCCTTCAATGTGGAATCTTCAGTGGGTACATTCTTCCACTTGATCAAATACTCTAAAATTGATCAATTTCATATATGTTGATTCCTCAATTCTGTGATTGCTTCAGGTTCCAATATGATTTTTCCTTCCTTGTCAAGTTCTAGAAATATTTTTTGAATTGGGACCTTCTGCAAATTTTGAATGAGTTCCCACCCTGCTTCGTCATTCTTCCATTGATCCCTTGCTTCATTTATTGAATTTCGTTGGATAATTATACCAACCTCTAGAATTTTGGCAACCATACGTTCAATTTCACTCCTTTGGGCATAGGGATATCTGTAAGGCCTCATGTTTGGAGGAACACTTCCTAGAATCAAATGAATAACATGATCATGACCACAAATAGGTAGGAGCCCTTTGGGAGTCTCAAATACCTTGGAATGATTGTCCAAGACCTTTTGGAGATTTGGATAAATAGATAATTTCAATGTGGGAACCTTTAGCGAACATAATTGTGCACTTATGCCTCTTTCTTCTTTCTTTAGAAGATTTTTCATTGCGTTAGAGTTGATTATCTTTCTTGGTTTCCATGTGATACCCCTTAATTCAACTTCTTTCCCTTTTAAAGAAAATTTCATGAAAAGATATTGAAAATTAAAAGTTATTGTACCCAAGAGTTATAGCCATTGGACTCCTAGTAGAACATCAGCACCACCCATTGGAATGGAAAGCATTGGGATATTCAATACATATTCTCCCATGGATAGCTTGGTATTATGGCACTTTCCAGGGAAATTTATGGTTCTCCCACTTGCAACCATCACTCGACACTCTAGTGTTGGATATAGGAAGCAATTCAGTTCCTTGGCTATCTTACAATGAATAAAATTATGGGTACTACCAAAATCAATCAACACTATTACCTTTTTCTTCTTCATATGTCCTTCTATATTGATAGTTTGAGAAGTGGTAATTCCAACCAATGCATTACAAGATATGGTCAGATTCATTTCTTCTTTCTCGATTTGATCTTTCACTTCTTCAACCTTTTTCTTCTTGATATGTCCTTCTATCTTGAGAGTTTGAGGAGTGGTAATTCTTGCCAATTCTTTACAAGATATGGTTGGATTCATCTATTCTTTCTTTGGGGTTTCTTCCTCATGTATGTCCTCTTCTTTTGATGTTTCTTGATCCTTTTCTTCCTCATTTTCACAATCTATGTAAAATAATTTCTTCTTAGCACACTTATGACCTTTAGTGTATTTTCTATCACAAATGTAATAAAGTACCTTTTCTCTTCTCTCTTCCAATTGTTGTGGTGTAAACCTTGTAGGTTGTGGAAGGCTAGGGGAAAAACACTTCGATATTTATAGTTGTGAGTGGTGGGGCTCCTTGTTTCCATAATTCCGCTTTCAATTTTTCTTACCAACTTGAATGCCTTCTCCAATGAATCAGGTTCCCAAATACGAAACTCATGTTGAATGTTATCCTTTAAAGTGCTTATGATCCAATATTTCAACCTTCGGATCTAAAGAACATACACATAAAACTATAGTCCTTCTTATTTCTACAACTTGTTACGAAATTTCAAATTGATGCTCAGAGAAAAAGTTATGACAATTTTCCCAAGGTCACCTGTTTAGAATGTAATTCAGGAGTCTACAAAAACCATAACTTCCTCAAATTATATCTCTACAAATATAGTGAGAAAAGATTTGAAATTCAAACACAAGTTTCACGAATATATCAGTTCAAATGGGTTTTAATTTCAAAGTGTGAACCTTCATAGAAAAAATATTATAGAAAAAATTCCACGATGACCTGTTTGAGATGAAATTCTGGAGAATACAAAAAACCTAACTTCCTCAGTTCACATCTCTGAAAATATAGCGATACAAGGTCTAAAATTCAGGCATGAGGTTCAAAATGATTTCTTCTCAAATGGATGTTTGTTTTGGCTTCTGAAAATTCGTAGCGAAAAGGTTATAGTGAAAATTTGGCGATGACTTATTTGGGGTAGCAAAACCCTAGAATCCAAAGCTCTGATACCAAATGTTATGAAACCAGCTCACAAAAAGATATAAAAGAAAGATAAACACCTTAGAATTTAGCCTCTTCAAGGGGGAAACCTCCTTTACATTACACAAATGAACAATTCTTGGATGAAACAAATGACAATACCTCCTTTCTATATATAGGAGTCTAAGGGGTCATAATATAATTAGAGCCGACATAACAATAATAATATAAGGGCACAATAATAACAATAGTGGGCTTCTATGGGGTACAATAATAACAATATTGGTACTACATGGATACAAAAATATAATAATGGGGTTTCACTGATAATAATAAGGGGTTAAAATAGTAGTATATGGACCTAACATAAACCTAGACTACATGGAACATGCCACAACTGATCGGATTATGAAAAAATGGGCAAGAACACTCGCCAGTAGAAGATCCAACTATAATGGGTTGTCAAATTTGGCCAACTCCTTAACCAAGGCGAGTGGCTTGCTAGGTACTAAGTTCATTAGAAGTTTCCCCATCTCATGGAGGCACTCAATGCAATGGGGATCATTGCTTCCTGTTAGGACTCCACTATGTATCATTTTTGCTATATATTTTGACACCACTTCACCCTTATAACTATCATTAGAAAGAATCCCATTATCATCTTCAGTCACTTTATCCCAAGGTATACAAAAACCTCTTCTTTATTATATGTTTAATCTGTTTTACATTTAATTCCATAATACTCTTATATTTTATCATTAATTGAAGTGTATCGTTGCTAACACAAGTCTAAAGATCGCAGATAAGTATATGCGGCTGTTGCTGAAACAGCTGACTCAGTTGCTGAAACAGCCGTCAAGCACGCAAATTCCGCCAGGCGTAATTTGCGATTCTGGAAGAGCTTTTTGTGGAATAGTAGCAGCAGTATGAAGACACGATTACCTGGATCATCCGAAGATAGCATTCTTGTTGTCTCTGTTGTAACAGTATCTTTTTATGAAGAACAAAATAGTCCTGTTTTGGGAAAAAGAACAGATTTGAGATAATATGGATTCACTCTCATGTAAATTGTAAATGATGTCTCCTCTTTAAAAAGAGGAGACATCATCATTAGAAGGGGTCGGTTGTTGTAAGCTAAGAGAAGGACATTGTGTGAGAACTGGAGCTAGTCTCCGTCTGTAATATATCAGTTACTTTGACAGATGAATAAATTCTTCTTTTAAGCGTTCCAATTTAGTTCTTTCCCCCGGGGAATCTTGTGAGAGGGAAAGGGCCCGCCTTCCTCACAAGATTCACCCTTGATTCCTGTAAATTGTTTAACTCTTTGTGTGTCTTGCATTTTACTTTAATTCTGTTGTTGGACACTAGTTACACAGCTTAGTAATACTATGTTTCTTTAGCACTGCATGTATTGAATGCATTCACTCTGAAGTTGAGAAACCTGTTTCTATTGATTGTATGAATGAATGATGTCGGGAAGCAGGTGCTGAAGATTCCTATATAAAGGAATAGGGTCCTGCCCCCATTAATTATCTTCCTTTGTCTGCAGTGTGATTAGAAGCAAGAGAACAAGTGCTGAAGGTTCCTGTTCATGGGAATAGGGTCTTGCTCTCTTGAAGTTACCTTTCTTACAGTGTGATTAAGTGTCAGGCATCAGGTGCTGAAGTTCCTCACTAAGGAATAGGGTCCTATTCCTACTGTGGTTGATTGATTTCTTTCTTTGCAGATTGATCTTCCTTTGCTTGGGTTGTAACTGCAGTAGAGCAATTATTTCTGCTATAACTAAATTAACTTCAGCTTTGATTAAGTAGAGTGTGAATCAGTAGATTGGTGAGATTAATAATTGTGTGTTCTTCTTTTACTACAAACTTGTTTCTGCTTTTGAAATTGAGCATATCCAGTGCGTGATTATCTTTGAAATAAAAAGACTTCCTCGGGTTGACAATTTATGTGGAGCTTGAATTGTGAAAGCAATTAAAGCGACCAACATTTACCTGGACTCAAAGTTGTATATCAAGGAGCTGAAGGTGTCACTCAGTAGATTTGCTACATAAACTAAAGGAGACCTCCTAGGCCTATACCATAACAATAGGGTATGCAATGGTCATCCCATGCATATTACAACCCAAACCAAACCAAAACTATACCTTCTTGGGGACCCCCTGCTCATCCTTCTTGGTCTAAACCCCCTCCTTGGTCCTATGCATCTCAATATCAATCACAGTCAGCCAAACAGTCATTTCAACCTCATGTTCAACCACAACATCAGTGGAATACCCCACACCATGGGTGTAGGCCCCAATTCAACAATGTTCCAGCCCTATTGCCTCCACCACCTACCCAACCGCAACTCCTGCACTCTTCTCCACCCAAGCAACCCCAGATGCCCCTGCCCAGTCAAATTTGAACCCAAAAAATAGGCAGGCTCAACAAGCATAGAGTGGAGAGGCATCATACCCAACTTATGTTGTAGAAATCCAGCAGATCAACCTAAGATATGGGAGGATTCTCCCAGACAACCAACCTCCCTATCGACGTAAGGAGGTTGAGGAAGAAAGAGAGGAAAGCAACCTTAAATTAAATCCGCCCTTTCCTGAGAGATTAACTCAACCACTCCAGCCTACCCCAGAAGAAACTGAACTTCTAGGAGAATTGAAAAATCTATGTGTAAAGATCCCCCTTCTCCAGGCAATAAAAGATGTTCCCATTTACAATAAATTGATTAAGAAGAAGTGCTTCAAGCATCCAGGAAGAAGAAAAAGGGATGTCCCTACCATTAATGTCATTGGGTAGTTGTTTGACTTAATGTTGGGGTAGGTAATATGTCCAAAATATTTGGACCCTAGAAGCCCTGTAGTAGATGTGCACATCAATGGCACTATTTTCCTACACACTTTGATTGATCTTGGGGTTGCCCTTAATGTGATGACCAAAGACACCATGCTCAAGATCAACCTCCAAGGGTCATTGAGGAAGACCACAATAGTTATGCACCTTGCAGACCATTCCACATTCACCCCTGAGGGAATTATGGAGGATGTGATGGTCTCCATTGACTCCTGGGAGTACCCTGCAGATTTCCTAGTTCTCTAGCCTAAGGCTAAGCTTACTGGTTACCCTCTCATCCTTGGGAGGCCATGGTTGGCCACAGATGATGCTTACATTAGCTACAAAGCTAAAAATATGACGATCAAGAATGGGCATATGTCAAAAAAGTTAATATTATACCCTCCTGCTCAACCTACCCTAGAGCATGATTTACCTTTATGGTTAGAGGAGGAGGAAGAAGATGAGGTTTATTCTGCCTAACTTTATGCTTTGGAAGCAACCATAGGAGGAGGACAGCAAGATGAGGATGACTTAATTGAACACTAGCTCCAAAGTCCAACTCCTAGTTCATTACCATTAGAAGAGGAAGTAAGGGAAACCCAGAGCAATCATCCAAATGACTTATGCTTGGCCAATTCCAACCCACTCCATGTCAAAACCATAGAATTTGGCATAGAGAGAACTTTGAAAATTAACCCATCTCTTTCTGCTTTAGAAGAGGAAAAGCTATGCAATATGTTGAGAGAACACCTAGAAGCCTTCGCCTGGAGTTATAATGAAATGAAGGGAGTACACCCCTCAGTATGTACTCACCACATATACATTAAAGAAGGTTGCAAGCTAGTCAGGCAACCACAAAGGAGGATGAATCCAGCTCTTAAAGACATAGTCAAAGAAGAACTGCAAAAATTGCTAGATGCAGGATTCATTTATCCTATCTCAGACAATGAGTGGGTCTCTCCTTTAGTGTTGGTTCCAAAGAAAAATGGTAAGTGGAGGATTTGTGTTGATTATAGGGAGTTGAAAAAAGCCATAAAGAAGGATCATTTTCCCCTACCCTTCATTGACGAAGTGCTAGATGGCCTGGCAGGGAATACGTTTTTTTACTTCTTAGATGGATTCAATGGGTACAACCAAATCCAAATCTTCCCAGAAGACCAGGATAACACCACATTCACCTATCCTTGGGGTACTTTTTCCTATAGGGTCCTTCCTTTTGGCCTATGCAATGCTCCTGCCACCTTCCAGAGAGCAGTCTTGAGTATTTTTGCTAAATTAGTACATGATGCTATGGAAATCTATATGGATGATTTTACACCTTATGGTTGTGATTTCCAAGAAGCCTTGACTAACCTAGGAAAAGTATTACACAAATGCATTGAAATGAATCTGTCTCTCAGTCCAGAAAAATGTGAATTCTTAATGACTAAAGGGACTGTGCTAGGTCATTTAATATCTCAGCAAGGACTGCAGGTGGACCCAAACAAAATAGCAACCATCCAAAGAGTCCCACCTCCATAAAAGCAGAGATATGTCAGGAGTTTCTTAGGGTTAGTTGGATACTACCAAAGGTTCATAAAGGACTTCAGCAAGTTGGCCTCTCCTTTGTTCGGGTTGTTGGCCAAAGATTCTGAGTTTATATGGTCAAAGAGTTGTCAAGAGGCCTTAGACATTCTAAAGGGTAAGTTAACCACTACACCAATCCTTAGGGGCCCAAATTGGGCCCTCCCTTTTCATATTCATGTTGATGCCTCACACAAAGCCATAGGAGCAGAGTTAGGTCAGGAAGAAGAGAAATTTCCATACGCTGTCTATTTTACCAGTAAGAACCTGTCAAAGGCTGAGCTAAATTATACTATGACAGAAAAGGAACTCCTGGCTGTTGTGCATTCATTAAACAAATTTAGGCATTACATTACAGGCTATCAAACATTTGTGCATATTGATCATGCTGCAATCAAATATTTAATGAATAAACCAGATGTGAATGCTAGAATCATAAGATGGTTTCTTTTATTACAACAGTTTGATCTAACTATTGTTGATCAGCCTGGTAAGGAAAATGTTGTTTCTGACTTTCTATCTAGGATGAATCTGCCTACACGTGAAGAAGGAATGGTGGATGACCAGTTACCAGATGAGCATTTGTTTTCTATTTCAGTTCTCTCCCCATGGTTTGCTGATATAACAAACTATCTAGTATCATCACAGTTCCCACCAAACTTGCCCTCCAAAGAAAAGAGAAAGATAGTCAGAAAGAGCGCCCCCGTCACCTGGATTGGGGGCAATCTGTTCAAACTTGGCCCAGATCAAATCTTAAGAAGGTGTGTAAGGGAAGAGGAAGTCTTTGACATCCTTCTGACCTGTCATGATGGGCCTTGTGGAGGTCACTTTGCAGCAAAGAGGACAACATTCAAATTGTTGCAAGCAAGCGATTATTGGCCTACTCTTCCTAAGGATGTGAAAAAGTACATTATTCAGTGTGATCGGTGATGGAGGATGGGAAATCCTACTCCAAGAGATGAAATTCCCCTACAACCTCAAGTGACTTTCAAGCCATTTGGAAAGTGGGGCATGGACTTCATTGGGCCTATCAACCCTCCTTCAAAGCAAAAAAAACACATCATTGTGTGCACTAATTATTTGACTAAGTGGGTTGAAACCATGGTAATTAAGGTAGCAACAGAAGAGAAGGTGGTTGAGTTCCTAAGGGATAATATATTCTACAAATTTGGGTACCCTAGAGAGCTAGTCACAGACCAAGGCAGTCAGTTTACCTCCAACATGATTGAAGAATTGCTCAACCATCACAAAATCAAGCATAGGACCTCCACTCCCTATCATCCACAAGCTAATAGGCAAGTGGAGGTGACCAATAGGGCACTGGAGAACATCTTAGCCAAGGTAGTGAGCAGCAGTAGAAAGGACTGGGCAAAGAGACTACTTGAGGACACCTGGGCCTATAATACCACATGGAAGACCACCACTGGATTAACACCCTATGAGCTGGTCTATGGGAAAAAGGCTTTGCTATCCATTGAGTTTGAATATAACACATCGAGGATGGTAGCCCAACTAGATTTGGATCTTAGCCATGCACAGAAAGAAAGATTGTTACATTTGAATGGCTTGGATGAATTCAGAATGCAGGCCCTCCTACATACAGAGATATTTCAACGTCAGAGGAAGATCTGGCATGACAAGCACACAAAGGAGAAGCAAATTCAAGAGGGAGACTGGGCATTGTTATATGATTCTAGGTTTAAAGACTTCAAGGGCAAGCTAAGGAGAAGGTGGCTCAGACCTTATGTGGTGGAAATATGCCATGACAATGGTTCAATGCAAATCAGAACTATTGATGAAGAAGCCATTTCATTGCTAGTTAATGGACACCGATTGAAAATGTACAAGAGGCATTTATCAAAACAAGAGCTCATTGACAATATCAATAAGACAGTGATGATGGTGGAGCAAGTTCCAGCTCCTCCCTCATCAGGTCACTGAAAAAGGAAAAAAGAATAAGGATTCAAGTGAAAACCTCCATGAGGCACCTGAGTCCCATCTTTGGGTTGAAAACCTCATGACGCGAACCAAGGATGAGAAGAATGAAAAGGATAATAAGATCCCTGGGTGAAAACATTCCTTGAGGCGCCCAGGGAAGATATCTAGGGTGAAAACCTCTCTGAGGCAGCCTAGGTGTTTTTTTCAAAAATATATATATAATAATAAAAAAGAAAAAAAAAAAACATAATTGTTATTTGCAGGTGGGTGAAAAAGACAAGCAAGAAGCAAAGAGAAGATCCAAAGGGAACCCTGCCTCACATATATTCATCTCCTCCACTCCTTACCATGCATCCATCCATCAATTCCATTGTTTTTACTTCATTACTTTAATTTCAGGAAAGATTGTGTTTTCTACAGAATCATCTCATCCATTACCATCATCCCTGCATCCACACACACTCCTACTCCCTCTGTCCATTCATTACAGCATCCTCATAGCACCATCTAGCAACATGATCAAGAAATTCTAAGGGAGACACCAAACATTGCCAAGTGGTAGTTTAGGAGCTCCACAGCAGCAGCAGCAACATCAGATCCAGGAGCTCCATAGTAGCGGCAGAAGCATCAGATCCAGGAGCTCCACAGCAACAATAGCAGCATCAGATCCAGGAGCTCCACAGCAGCAACAACAACATCAGATCTCTATTCATAAACACCTCCAAAATCCAATAAACCATCAGCAGACAATAGAGGAGGAAGAAGAACGACCATCAGCAGCACTTGTGATCTTTGACAACTACAACATGGCATCAAGACCACAATTAAGTATCCACTCACTCACTCATATGCATCATTTGATCAAAAGTTGTAAAGGTTACGAGGTAGTTGGTTTATAAGTGAAAAGGTGGCAAAAAAGGAAATTCTTTAATAAGTCAAAAGAGAATGCAAGAGTCCATAGAGACAGTATTGTTATGGAAACCATTTGAGAAGACTTGAAAAATTAAGACTTGGCGTAGAAACACTAGTTCACCAAAGACTCAGCATACCCTATTTTCTGATGCAATCACTCATAGACTCCAACAACAAAGTAAAGAAAGGGAATTACCAGCAGTTAGCTTACCATGGGTTGACCAGAATCCTCATTAAGGATGCCCTCCAAAACCTCAGGATCCCTATAAAATGGTCAGTCTTCAAAGACTTACGAGCAGAGGATGACATCAAAACCCTCACCTATGATGTTAATCCTTCTGTCAATGAGGAGGAGGCAAAACAAGAAGAAGAAGATATAGAGCTAGATGGGGATGAGATGGGTGAAGAAGAAACTAATACAGAGGAACATGCTGAAAGAAGACAAGGAGGATGATGTTGAAACAAGAGGAGGAAACAAAGGAAGAAACTGATGGAGATGTGAAAGAACAACAAAAGGAAGAAGATAAGAAAAACAGAGAGGAAAGCTGCAGGAAAAGAAAGACCAAATAGCATATATGGCCAGCCTCTCCTTGGAGACCATCTAGTGTAGGATGCCAGCTAAATCCTATGCTCTTTACCTCAGAGAACAATGGCTGCAATTTCAGAGACTGCAGACAGTTTATTGCTCTTTGTGATCAAAGTGCACTAGAGGATAGGGCCAAAATGGCTGAGTGTTACTTGCACAATATGGCCCTCACAGACATGAATATTTGGGATCCTAATGCAGAGCTAGAAGATCTACAATCAATGGTCTTGGCATCATGGATGAACCATGAGAAGTCAACGGCTGCAGAGATGAAAATAATATTGGCCAAAGAGAAAAATGAACCTCTTTTTCATCAAATCTGAACAATCAAATCCCATGGCCCTAATCAACACCCATAATCAAATGGAAAATGATCCTCAGCTGGCACCTAGATATCTTGTTGCCCAAGAGCAAGCAATTTCACATTTTCAAAATATGTTTAGGCTGCTAAGAGATGATAATACACGTGCCTTCTAAAGGAAACGGAACACACTGCCACACAACTTGAAGATCAAAGAATATCACTCCCCTCAAAGGTTGAGAGAGGCACTCAATAGGACACCTATGTATAAGCAATCAATACAAAGGTTGAAGGTCAATTGAATAGGCCTGAAACTCAGTCCACCACTACTCTTAGGGATGCTAGAAGGGAGAAAAGAAGAAGAGGAAAAGAGGCAGTGGGAAGAAGTAGAAAGGAAAGTAGGCTTCTATCAACAAGAATAAGAGACCACAACAGAAGCATGGGATGTCAGAGAGGCTACCAGAGCCATGAAGGACATGGACATTGACTAAATTTTTCAAAGGATGAGCAACACTTTCAGTAGGGGGGGTGATGATGAGCCTTATCATTGTGTAATTATATGGGCCTTAATTGGCCTTAATTCACCTCCTAGCTTAGTCAAACCAACTATTCTCACAACTTATTGCATACTTTTGATTATATTTTGTTTATGAAATGAGTTAGAGTTAGATATGTTTCTTTGTGGTCTAATGTGCATGAAATGCATGAATAAAGGATAAAATCAAGGAAAATGCGGGTATAAAGGATAAAAGCAAGGAACTATGGCAAAGACCTTGGTAAAACTAGAATGGGATAAGGGAGAGTAATTATAGGAGGTAAATCCTCCTCATTTACTACCCCTCCATTTGAATATTCCTCCACCAGCTCGGAGTGCAAACAACCATCACTTTGAAGACTAGAAGACAGTCGAGCAAGTGAAAAGGACAGAAACCAGTTTTTCTTGAGATAGAGGCCAAGCCTCCCTAATGGGAAGGAAGTTGTTAGAGACTTCAAATGTATAAATAGAGAGGCTTAGGACCTCAGTAGGATTCAGACTTCTATTGTAAAACTCTGTTTTATTTCTGAGCTGCAAATACTTGTGACAGTTTGCTCTGTAATCCATGGTTTTTATAATAAGAATGAGTTCTATTTAAGCAAGCTCTGAGTTAACTCCGAGGGCTGAAGCTCTTGGGTTAGGGCCCGACGCAAGCAGCCACAGCTCCTCTTTACTGCACATGTATGCTAATATAGTTTCCTAGTTTTCCTTGTTCATTTGCTTAAATAGCTTCCTGGTTCTGTTTATTTATTTAAATAGCTTTTTCTTTATGTTCAGTTGCTTAAGTAGGATTCATGGTTTTTCTGGTTATTTGCTTAGGTAGTTGCATTATTCATTACAGTAGCTTAGAGTAGATCAGTTGTGCTGTAGTTTGCTTCCATTTATGCCTTCTTTCAGTTCACAGGTTAGTTAGAGGAAAAAGATCACTATCAGGTTGTGTGCAGGTGTCTCGGCCTCAACTCCTCCCTCTGGGACCATGACTTGAGGAAGGGACCCTTTAGCAACCGCAAAAACACAAGTTTCTAGTTCTCGTATGAGCTATGGAATTTCTCATTTGATGCAGTTACTCGTTCACCTCATTGTGTTTCTCTGTCATTTTCCTTTTAAAACCTCCTTTAGCATGTTCTTCAGGCATCTCTTCCTCGTCATCCGATCCACAACAAACCTTCACAATTATCGTCTGATTCACTAATTTCTCCAACTGTTACCTCGCGTGGAGTCCACCACTTACTTTATGAACTTTAAGTCCCCACCGTCGATCTGCCTCGCCTGATCCGACGGTTGTCACTTCACCCGATCACCAACTAGCTTGGCAAATCTCCACCGTTGATCAGCCCCACCTGATCTAATGGTTATCGCACAGTCTCGCATGGATTAGTGCATGAACGTTATCCTCCCAACAGCACGCTAGAAAAGTGGTTTTCTTGTGCTACATGTCGCACAGTAAGGCTAATCGTGTGAAATTTTCAAATACTACTTACAACCTGAAGGGCGCACAAGAAACTACTTACCACCTTAGAAACCCACTCCCTCATTTCCGCATGTTTCTTTTCCCTACGATATAATCTCCGTCGTCCATCTCTTGACTTCACCCGCGCGATAATATCTTAGTCGTTCATCGCTCCTGTTAGCCTTGTCCTTCCATCTCTTGACTTCACCTGCACGATTAGATCTCAACCATTCATCTCCTATTAACCTAGTTCGTCCATCCACTCACCTAATCCCTCGCGACACGATCTTCATCGTTCATTTGATTTGTTCCCTTGTTCATCCATACATTCACTTATGCCTTCGCAATAAGATCTCCACCGTTCATCCTATTAATTAACCCTGTTTTCCCATCTATCTACATAACCTCCTGCAATCTAATCTCTGCAATTCATTTGCCTTTCACCCAACTGATCCAACGGTTCTTATGCATTATTTCTCCCTCGCGTCCTCCTTTCACCGATTTCGACCTCCGATTGCTTTTTCCACTTGAAACCTGATTTAGCCTAAGTTTCTTTGTTACACCTTAGTCTAGTTTTGATGCTCTTTACTTCTGCAACTTAGATAATTAGCATTAGGTTAGTGTTAATTTAGCAATTCTGCTTAGCATAGTTTTTTAATTGGTTAGTTAGATCATGGTGTGATTTAGCATTTCATGTTGTTTTCTTCAATACTGTAGTAGAAGTAACTCGCCCTTAGGATAGATTTGCTCTTCTTCCATCAAAGAGTTAAGCTTCTTCTGACCCTATAGAAGTCTGGATTGGAACCCGTGGGGTCTCTTGCCAGATGAGCAGTGACAACAGGCAATACCTTCACTTCTACTTGTGCATATAATACTATCACCTCCAAGTTTGTACGAACCCCGGGTTGATAAGTAAAGCTGGTAGCCCTGGGAGTTGTAGCATTATTGTTGCAATACCTAGGCTCATCACCCCCCTACTGAAAGTGTTTCTTATCCTCTGAGCAACTCAATCTATATCCATGTCCTTCATTGCTCTGGTGACCTCCCTGACATCCCATGCTTCTGCTATAGTTTCTTCTTCATGTGAATAAAATCTTGCCTTCCTCTCTATCTCTTCCCTTTGATTTCTCTCTTCCTCTTATTTCCTTCCTTCCAACATTCCTAAGAGTAGTGGTGGACTGAGTCTCAAGCCAATCCAATTAACTTTGAGTCTTTATATAGCTTGCTTGTACATGGGTGTTCTGTTTAGTGCCTCTCTCATTCTCTAAGAAGAATGGTATTCTATGATTTTCAGGCTATAGGGAAAGGTGTTCCATCTCCTTTGGCAAGCTTGCATGTTGTCATCTCCTAACAGCCTGAACATGTCTTCAAAGTGTGTGACTGCTTGCTCTTGGGAAGCAAGGTACCTAGGTGCAAGCTTAGGATCATTTGCAATTATGTTGTGGGTGTTGATGATAGCCATTGGGCTAGATTGCTCAGCTCTTATCATGAGGGGTTTTGTCTCTTCTCTTTCCATTACCTTCTTCATATTTGCAACTCTAGCCTCCTCATGATTCACACATGATGCTAAGGCAATCAATTACAAGTCCCCTAGTTTTGAATTTGGGTCCCACACATTTAAATCTATCAAGGCCAAGTTGTGTAGGTAAAACTCAAACATTTTTGCTCTATCTTCCAAGGTGCTTTGATCATAGAGATCAATGAATTGTCTATGGTCTTGGAAGGGCATAGTGCCTCTCTGTGCTAAAGTCTTAATTTGGAATTGCAGCCATTGTTCCTTAAGATACAAGGCATAAGAATTTACTATCATTCTGCAATGGATTTCCTCTAAGGATAAACTGGCCATAGCGGCCAATTGGATTTCCCTTTCTTGTAAATGTCCCCTTAGCCATGCATTCTCTGCTTCCAACTGAGCTTTCATCATTTCCTCTCTATCCCTTATGCTGCTCAGTTCTCTCCCCATCTCCTTTACTTTCTCCTCCATGTGACCCACATCCTCCACTCCTTTGGATTTGGCAATTTTCATCCACCTGTGTGTTATTTCCCTTTCTTTTTCAAGCTCAAAGAATAAGGGGATGGAAAATTTCTGTGGGATGACCCTACCCCCCTTCAATGAACCTGTAGTAAGAGTCGAGGTTGGGTTGAGGAATAGGTTCTCTCAGTTCTGGGTCTTCCTTCTCTGTTTCTTGCTAAGTGATACCTTCTTGCTCCATTTTCTGAGTTTCCTGTAGGTTTAGCAGAGTTTCTTGTAGGATGGCCTCTACTTCCTGTAGGTCTTTCTGTGTCTCCTATAGGAGACCTTTTCTCTTTGATGGGGTAGAACTTGTGACAGGACTCCTAACATAGGTGATGGGATATTTGGGAGAGGCTTTCCTTGATGATCCTTCTCCTTGATTTTTCTCAATAGGAGCTATATTTTTTTGCTGCTTTGGTGAGTCTTCAATGACAATAGGAATTTTGGTGGTTGTTTGAGGTCTTCCTTGCCTGATCCTTGTGTTTTTTCTTGTCCTAAACTACAATGGGGTTTGTCTCTGTCTCTTTCCTTTTGACTTGATAGCTGTACTTAGGGCAGTAAGAGAAGTTGTTGCCTCTTTCTCAATGGGTTCTGGAGATTCCCTTGTTGATTCTTCCCCTTATTTGCCTTGAAGTGTAGACCTATGTTCTTCTTTCTATTTTGTTTCCTCTTTCCCATTCTCCTTCTCATCCTTGTATTTTTCTTCCTCTTCTTCCTCCAATTCCTCACTCTATGCATATGTTTCTTCTTTTGTTTCTTCTTTTGTTTCTTCTTCTGTATCTTCCTCATTTTCTTCATTTTCCTCATTTTCTTCCTCTTTTTCCTCCTTTTTTTCCTCTTCATCCCTTTCACTAGCAGTGGGGCTATTTTCATATTCAAGAGATTTTATTTCTCCCTTTTCCTGCATGTATCTGAAAGTTATCCATGTAATAGGGAGTCTTTGGTTTTAGAGAGCATCTTCTAGGATAAGTTTGATTAACCCATGATGGGCTAGCTGTTGATGTTTTCCCTCCTACATTTTGATGCTCATATCTATCATTGATTGAAGAAGAAAGTAGGGTATACTTAGTCTATTTTGAGGAGGTGTGTCTACTCCAAATCCTAGTTCTTGGAGAAGCCTGAAATGGTATCCATACACCACACTGTATCTCCCTTCACATGATATATATTTAATGAGGTGGTAGCTAACTTCATTCCAAGGGTATGGAAGGCTTTCTCTTCCGACCCCATTTTTGTCCTCCATTGCCTCCTCCCCTTCCAAAAATAATTTCTTCTTTGCAAGGGTTTTGTTACCCTTATCTTCTTTTCTCCAAGGCAACCCTAAAGGAAGTGTGGTGATTATGCTTATGACTTCAGGGGTGATTTATACTGATAAGCCTTTCACCACAGCAGCGGCATGGGTCCTAGTGAGGGGCATGAGTGAGAGAGCAAAGTCTCTGGCCACCTCACTATCGTATCCCCTCATTTTTCAAAGAAACCCATCCAATTGTGCCTTGTGAAGATTTCTACTAGAGGAGGGTGTTGATGAATTCTTACTGTGTTTGTGGGTTCCCTCTTGTTAAAACCCCCTGTCATCTTTCTCTTGGTAATTGTGGAGGCTTGTATGGGTATATTTTGAGAATTCTAGTGGGTGAGACATTTAAATGATAACTCTGCAATATAATTCCCCTAGACTACAATTTCCTTAACCAAATGGAGGATTTTTTCTTTATTTTTAACTGGAAAATATGGGAAGGTATAGCTCCTACCTCCTGGTTACTGTCTAATGAGGCCAACCTTTGATCTTTCCTCCCTAAATGCCCACTGATAATCCTGTAAATGACTTCTCTGTATCCTTTAGGTCTTCCTGTAGGATCCTATAGGTGCCCTTGCACTGCAAAATACTCATTGTCTTTCCCATAGATGCTGCTTCAAGAGGTTGAGAGAAACCTTGTTTCGATGAATCCTCGAGATTGTGAATGCCTTCTTTGCATGGAAATCAGTGTTTTATTTCCTCATATGGGTGATTGTGTGGGATGGTGAGTTGGCTTCCTAAGTATGAGCACCCACCTTTGGACCATTGGTCCCACTATCACTCCATCATTCCTCCTTACCTCGTAATCATCTCCCACTTCAATCATCCGTAATTTAATCATTTTTGGCCTTATCTCCCTTTTTCCTATAATTTGACTATTGCCACGTGTGGAGTGGTCGAACTGTTTTCTCCTCGTCGACTGGCCGAAGGTGGCCAAGTTAACTGGCCACCTTTGCTTATAAAACCAACTCTTACATAATCCTACATTTTTTTATCATTTCATGCTAACGAGAGAGAATAAGCAAGATGACATAATTGTGGGTAAGATGCTTTGATGATGCTGCTTTTTTGAGATGTTGTCCCTGTGTTGTGTATTTGTTGCATATTTTTTCTTTGTATTGGCCTCTTCTGATGCTTGTTTCCTTTAATGTGCAGGTACTGGAGAGTCATGCTGATGATCCTATTGCTACTGCTAAGCTTTTGAGGATCTTCCTTGACATTGGGATCTCTATGCTAAAGATGACTGCAACCTTGTGAAATTTAATTTTGTGGGATAGGCTGCTACAGGATTTCCTACAGGAAACCTTCAGGATGTCCTGTAGCTGCCTCTCCCCTAAACTTTCATTTATTTATTTATTTATTTATTACTTTTGGATCATAAGTATTGTTGTCATGGGTAGAGAATGGATCTAGTGATTGGCAGGTGAGAGGTATAACCTTTAGGTATTGTCCCCTTGTCCTCTGTTCTCACCCTCTTCTATTTGTTTTTTTTTTTTTTTTGAAAACTATAATCTTTTTGGAATTGACTTATTGGATGAATGCAGGGGTAACATGGTGATGGGAGGTCTGGTGATGAGGTGGTGGGGTGAACATTTTATTTTTTGACATAAGTTGGTCATCCCCTTGCTCTAGGGTCACTTTTCTTGGGATTCCCAAGCCACTGTAATTCCTACAGGAAACTTCTGTAGGTTTCTAGGGAATCTTGTAGCATTACAGGGAATCCTGTAGAAAACATAGAGCCTATGTAAACTGAGATGGAGGAGTTCATAAATGGAGGGATTGATGGGATAATGCAGAATATGGGATGGAGGAATGAAAATATGGAGTGTATAGGTCCTTCTGCTCCTCTCAAGTTGCTCTGATCCTCCTCCCGCTGACCTGCAAACAACATTTTCAAAGTTTTTCTTTTCTCTTTTTTTTTTTTTAAATAACTAGTTTGCCTCCAAGAGGTTTTCACCTAGAGATCTTTTTTTTTTTGACACCATTGGGCCGCCTCAAGAGGTTTTCAACCCAACAGTGGGACTCAGGTGCCTCATGGAGGTTTTCACCTGAGTCTCTTTATTATTTTTTCTTTTCTTTTTTTCATTTTTTTTCTTTTTTCAGGGACTTCATGGGGTAGAAGTTGAGACTTGCTCCACCACCATCACTGTCTTGTTGATGCCATTGATGAATTCTTGCTTTGACAAGGGCTTCTTGTAGACCTTCAATATGTACCCATTGACAAGTAAAGGAATAACCTCTGCATTAATGGTACTTACTTGTATTGAACCATTATCATGACATTTTTCTATGACATAGGACCCTAACCATATAGTCCTTAACTTGCCTTTAAAATCCTTGTATATGGAATCATACAACAAAGCTCAATCACCTTCTTGAAACTGTTTGTCCTTTATGCTCTTGTCATGCCAGATTTTCCTCTGAACTTGAGTCACCTCTATCTGCAGGAGGGCCTGCATTCTAAATTCATCTAACCCATTCAGCTGGAGCAATCTTTCTTGTTGTGCCATGGTGAGCTCTAGATCTAGTTGTCTTGCCATTCTTAAGGTGTTGTATTCAAATTCAATGGAAAATAGGGCCTTCTTCCCATAGACTAGCTCATAAGGAGTGAATCCAGTTGTGGTCTTCCAGGTGGCATGGTAGGCCCACGTGGCCTCAACTAATCTATCTGCCCAGTTCTTTATGTTGTTGCTAATTACTTTGGTCATAATGCCTTCCAGCACTTTGTTGGTTACCTCCACTTGCCCATTGGCCTGTGGGTGGTAAGGATTGGATGTTCTATGCTTGACCTTGTGCTGGCTTAACACATTTTCAATCATGTGAGATGTAAACTGACTGCCTTGATTAGTGACCAGTTCTCTAGGGTACCCAAACTTATAAAATACATTTTCCCTTAATAACTCAACCACTTTCTCCTTTGTTGCTGCTTTGATGGCCTTGGCTTCAGCCCACTTAGTTAAATAGTCAGTGCACACAATGATGTACTACTTTTTCCTGGATGGAGGTCAATGGGTCCAATGAAATCCATTCCCCACTTGTCAAATGGCTCGAAAGTCACTTGAGGTTGCAGAGGAATTTCATCCCTTGGGGTAGGTTTCCCCATCCTTTGGCACCAATCACACTGACTAGTATACCTCCTCACACCCTGGTGAAGAATGGGCCAGTAATAACTAGCTTGTAGCACCTTGAATGTTGTCCTTTCGGCTGCAAAGTGACCTCCACAAGGCCCATCATGACAGGTCAGGAGGATGTCAAAGACTTCCTCCTCCCTGACACATCTTCTCAGAATTTGATCTGGGCCTAGTTTGAAGAGGTTGCCCCCAATCCAAGTGAATGGGGTGTTCTTCCTCACAATCTTGCTTTTCTCTTTGGAGGACAAATTTGGTGGAAACTGTTCAGACACCAGGTAATTTGCTATGTCAGCAAACCATGGAGAGAGAACTGAAATGGCGAATAAGTGTTCATCTGGTAACTGATCATCAACAATTCCTTCCTCCCCCATAGGCAAAGTCAATCTGGATAAAAAGTCTGCAACAAAATTCTCCGTGCCAGGCTTATCAATAATAGTTAGATCAAACTGTTGTAATAAAAGTAACCATCTAATAATTCGGGCATTCACATCAGGTTTATTCATCAAGTATTTAATTGCAGCATGGTCAGTATGTACAAATGTTTGGTAACCTGTAATGTAATGCCTAAATTTGTTCACTGAATGCACAACAACTAGGAGCTCCTTTTCAGTCACTGTGTAGTTCAGTTCGACTTTTGATAGATTCTTACTGATGAAGTAAATGGCATAAGGTAACTTTTCATCTATCTGGCCTAGGGTTGCTCCTATGGCTTTGTGAGAGGCATCAACATGTATATGGAAATGAAGGGCCCAAATTGGGCCTCGGAGAATAGGTGCATTGGTCAACTTGTCCTTTATGGTGTCCAAGGCCTCTTGACAACTTTTTGACCATAAAAATTCAGAGTCTTTGGCCAATAACCCAAATAAAGGAGAAGCTAACTTGCCGAATTTTTTTATAAATCTCCTATAGTATCCATCTAAACCTAGAAAACTTCTGACATCCCTTTGTTTTTGCGGAGGTGGGACCCTTTGGATGACGTCTGTCTTATTTGGGTCCACCTGCAGTCCATTCTGGGATATTGAATGACCTAGAACAGACCCTGCAGTCATCAAGAACTCACATTTTTCGGGACTAATGGATAAGTTCATTTCAATGCATTTGTTTAGCACCTTACCCAAGTTGTACAAAGCCTCCTGGAAATCACACCCATAGGGTGTAAAATCATCCATATAAATTTCTATTGCATCATGGACTAGCTCAACAAAGATACTCAGGACTACCCTCTGGAAAGTGGCAGGGGCATTGCATAGGCCAAAAGGAAGGACCCTATAAGCGAAAGTACCCTAAGGATAGGTGAAGGTGGTTTTATCCTGGTCCTCTGGGCTAATCTAGATTTGATTGTACCCGTTGAATCCATCTAGGAAAGAAAAAAACTTTTTCCCTGCTAGGCCATCTAGCACTTAGTCAATGAAAGGTAGAGGGAAATGGTCCTTCTTCGTTGCTTTGATTAACTCTATGTAATCGACACAAATCCTCCACTTCCCATTTTTCTTTGGAAACAACACCAAAGGAGAAACCCACTCACTGTCTGAGATAGGGTAAATGAATCTTGCATCCAACAACTTTTGCAGTTCTTCTTTGACTATATCCTTGAGAGCTAGATTCATTCTCCTTTGGGGTTGTCGGATTGATTTACAACCTTCTTTGATATAAATGTGGTGAGTACACACCGAGGGGTGCACTCCCTTCATTTCCTTGTAACTCCAAGCAAAGGCATCCAAATGCTCCCTTAGCATGTTGCACAACTTTTCTTCTTAGTGTATAGAAAGAGAGGGGTTGATTTTCAAAGTTCTCTCAAGGCCGAATTCTATTTTTTTGACACGGGTAAGGTTTGAATTAGCTAAGCATAGATCAATCTGATGGTTGATCTTGGTTTCCTTTACTACTTCCTCTAAGGACAAGGTGTTGGGAGTTGGACTTTAGAGTATGTGTTCAATCAAATCAACTTCATTCGACTGTCCTCCTCCCATGGCAGTTTCTAGGCTATAGAGTTGGGTTGAGTAGATTTCATCTTCTTCCTCCTCTTCTAGCCATAAAGGTAAGTCATGTTCTAGAGATGGTTGAGCAAGAGGGTACAAGACCAATTGCTTGGACATATGCCCATTTTTTATAGTCATATTTCCAGCCCTGCAGCTGATGTAGGCATCGACAATGGCTAACCAAGGCCTCCCGAGTATGAGAGGATAACCACTAAGCGCGGCCTTAGGCTGGAGAACTAGGAAGTCTGCAGGGTACTCCCAAGAGTCAATGGAGACCATCACATCCTCAACAATTCCCTCAGGGGCTACTGTGGAACAGCCTGCAAGTTGCAAGACTATTGTGGTCTTTCTTAATGAACCCTAGAGATTGAGCTTGAGCATGGTGTCCTTAGTCATTACATTAATGGTAGCCCCAAGATCAATCAAAGTGTGTGGGACACTGGTGCCATTGATGTGCACATCTACTACAGGGCTTCCAGTGTTATATACCTAGGGGGGGTAATATGGGGTACCGAGGGAGGAGGTACCCAAGGTAATAATGTAATAATGGGATGGGCCATAGTAATAAATAAGGTGGTTAACCCATGTCATGTAAGGGACCACAAGTAGTTAATAATAATGTAAGGGGACCATGGTATTAGTTGATGGTATGAGGAAACCATGGTAATGATGCATGGTATTGTATGTATGAGGCCTATATAGAGGCTAGAGACTCCACATGGAGAGATATGAAGAGAAGTATTCTAGTATGAACATGCATATGGCTTGTGGAGTGTTCTCCTTCCTTAAGGAGTGAATGTATGGTGTTGCCCTACCTTAAGG
>APFE030913904.1:60049-71526 GCA_000404065.3 Pinus taeda
TTCTCTTCATATCTCTCCATGTGGAGTCTCTTGCCTCTATATAGGCCTCATACATACAATACCATGCATCATTACCATGGTTTCCTCATACCATCAACTAATACCATGGGCCCCTTACATTATTATTAACTACTTTTGGTCCCTTACATGACATGGGTTAACCACCTTATTTATTACTATGGCCCATCCCAATATTACATTATTACCTTGGGTACCTCCCTCGGTACCCCATATTACCCCCCCTAGGTATATAACATCCAGGGTCCAAATACTTTTGGGCAAATTACCTGCCCCAACATTAAGTCAGACAGTTGTCCAATGACATTAATGGTAGGGTGTCTATTTTTTTCCTCCTTGGAAGTTTGAAACACTTCTCTTTAATCAATTTGTTGTAAATATGTACATCCTTTATGGCTTGGAGAAGTGGAAAATTGACACATAGATTTTTCAATTCACCTAGAAGTTCATTCTCTTCTGGGGTAGGCTGGACTGGATGAGTTAATCTCTTAGGAAAGGGTGGTGGATTCACTCTAGACATGCTTTCCTCTTTTTCCTCCTCACTCTCCCTAGGTGGAGATAGAGGTTGGTTGTCTAGGAGTACTCTCCCAGATCTTAGGTTGATTTCCTAAATCTCCATAGCATAAGCAAGATAGGGTGTCTCGCCACTGTATACTTGTTGTGTTTGTCTGTTGTTCGGGTTCATATTTGGCTGGGCAGGCATATGAGGTTGTTTAGGTGGAGCAAGGTGTAAAAGATGTGGTTGAGTAAGAGGTGAAGGGAATAAGGTTGGAGCATTGTTGTATGGGGGTCTCCACCCCTGGGGTGGTGCATTCCACTAAGGTTGGGTAGAGTATATGGCTGAAATGATTGGCTGGTCAGCTGGGAATGGTACTGAGGTGCAAAAGACCAAGGATGACGTGTAGACCAGGAGGGATGAGCAGGGGGGGCCTAAGAGGGAATGAATGTGTTCTGGTTAGGGTTGTAATATGGATGGGATGACCCTTTCATGCCCTGCTGGTATGGCCGAGGCCCATGGGGTCTCCTTTGATTTATATAGCAGAGTTGTTTAGTCACCCCTTAAGTTCCCTGATATACAGATTTTAGTCCAGGTAGAGAAGGGAACTTGTCTGTGGAGTGGTTTTTTTCACAAACCGAGCAAATTTCGATAAGGTTTAATGGACATTCATTCTTAGGGTGCCTCCTTGTGCATCTAGGGCAGGATATTTCTAATTCTCTCTCTGCTTCCTCCTGCTTTCTCTTGATGTGCATAGTGTCCATCTGTAGGGCAAGGGTTTGCAACATTTCACTCTTGAAATCTTCCAACATGTTTCCAATTTAACCTTTTATGGATGTGTTGGAAGAGGATGAGATGGCCATTGGTTGACTACCCCTACCCTTTTTCCTAACTGCCCTAGAATGGTTCCTAAAGACTATCTTGATATCTTCATAGGGTAGCTGGTAGATGTCCCCTCCTACTAGCAGGTTTAAGGTATCCAGAAGATCTTCCCTTACCCCTCGGAGCAGGACTAGCTTCAATGACTCAGGATCAAGTGTGCATGTATCCCTTTTGTAGCTAACTTGGAATCTTTCTTCATAATCCTCAAGGGATTCATCATGCCCCAAGGTCATCCTAAAAATTTCCTCTTTAGTGTCTTTGGACCTGTAGTAGTCTCGATACGTGTTGTTGAAGGCTTCCTGCATATGAACCTAGGTTGTGATGTTATCCCCAGGTAAACCCATGAACCAGTGCAGAGCTACATCCTTGAGAGTGGATGGGAATAATTAACTTGCGCTCATCAATGGTGTAATCATAAGTTCTGCAAATGACAACGAACTCAAACAAGAAATTATCTGGATCTTCTGAGGTCAGGCCATGGAAATGAGGAAGAGAAGAGGGGCTTATGTTTTTCATCTTGGTATCCCCATTAGTTTCTCTGATGGGAAAATCACCCTCAATTCTTTCTCTATCTCCTCTATCATTTCTATTTTCAGTCATTAGGTCAGTTGGAATGGGTTCTCCTTCTTCTTCTCCCCCTACAGGCTCTTCAAAAATCTATGGTTGTTCGCCTAAAGGGTCCTCCAATTCACAGCGACTGAAGAAGAAGGAAGGTTGGCTGTTTGAAGTGGTGGGGGTATTTGGTAGAATTTTTCCTAAGTTATCCCTATTCCTATGAGGCATGAAAGAAGTGTTTTTTTTTTTTTGGTTTTTTCAAGCTTTGAGACTAATTGCATAATTGAAATAAAAAACTAAATGGAAACTAACTGGTGAATGAAATCTAACTTGCAGAATAGAGAAGAAACCAAACCAACTTACAATTAATTTTGCAAAATTGAAGCTAATAGCAGAATGTTAGAGATAAGAAATGGAAGAAAGAAAGAAAAAATCACATCTTACTCAGACACCTCGCCGACAACGGTGCCAAAAAATGATGAGCACAAGCATTGCAGCAAGAATGTTGCAACTCCTAGGGCTACCAACTTTACTTTATAAACCCCAGGTTCGTACAAACTTGGAGGTGATAGTTTTGTATACACAAGCAGATGTGATGGGTCCGCTCTTTGTCACTGCTAGGCTGGCGATAGACCATTATGGTTTCTCAAACCAGCCTTCTATTGATTCAGAAGAAGTTTGATTACCAATGAGGAAAGAGGGAATTTGCACTGACTTAAATATTGTCTACTGTAGTAAGGAAAGACTGAAATCAAATGCTTAAACACACCACTCATCTAACTAATTGCTAACATTCTTTGCTTCAAAAGAATGCTAAGTTAACATGTGTGTAATCCTACTGTCCTAGGCATGCAATCTGAAATAACCAAACACTCTACTTCTGTGCATGTAAATGAACACAATAACTCTTTTTTCCTTTTTGTCCTTTTTTTGTGTGAAAAATATGAATGCTAAATCCTCTTGGTGATGTGGCAGGTGGGTTAGAGATGGTGGTGAAATTTTATATGGATTGGGAGGCAAGTAGGGGTATTCTCATATCTTCCTAGATGATTTTTCCACAATTCGGCCTCAAAACAGGCACTACAGGTCGTCCTATAAGATGTCCTAATGCTTCCTACAGGATGTCCTAATGCTTCCTACAGGATGTCCTAATGCTCCTACAAGATCCGGCTAAGATAAATAGGAGTAATTTGGAAGGTGTGTAGGGCTTAGGGAAGGTGAATGGTAGGAGAAATAAGGCAAGGGAGTGACTAAGAATTCTTCAGAGCTCAAAACAGAGTTTGTAAGATGGTTGGATTTGCTCAACAAACCTGGAAAGTTGTTCTTATGGAAAGAGGAATTGGTTGAGGGACTTAGTGGCTTTTGGTGATCATGGATGGATGAGGTTAGGCTGGGGTTGTTGGTCATGAGATCTCCTTGCACTGTTGAAACACCTTCACTGCATCAATCACTATCATTTATCCATGAATCATGTCAAACAAGAAAGATTTTCAATCAACTAAAGAAAACATAAATTCATTATCTAGTTGCCTAGTTCATGCATGGAAATACTTGAAAAATAATGTGAAACACTATGAGATCTAATACAAGGCTGAAGATATCAGAAATGACAATTGAATCCTATTCTTGAAAACTGAAGATATGTTGGCCTAAGTAGAAAAAACCCCTAAATTCCATAAAAAATCATAATTTTGTCTTTTTGGGACTGCATAGGATTTCTTTCCTCAAACCATGGTCCCTAAAGGGAGGAGTGAGGAAAAATCCACATGCTAATAGCTTTTTGGTATTCCTTTATATTTCTAAGCTACTGTAATGCACAAATGGAAGAAAACTAATCAAATTCACAACTACTTGCAATGAAATAATGCTAAAACCAATTCAACCATTAATATATGAAATCAACTAAGCATACAAGTACAAGAAGAGGAGTCTTTGCTGCTAGGGTTGGGCCCTAACCCAAGAGCTTTAGCCCTCTGAGTCAACTCAGTGTTGGCTCAAGGAAATGCTCATTCTCATTATCATATCAGCAAAATTACATAACAATGTCTTCCACAAGTCTTGAACTCGAAAATGCTTAGTCCTCTTACATAAAAAATCTAAATATTAATGAGGCTTTAGGCCTCCTTATTTATACAACTGAAGTCTCCAACAACTTCCTTAAATCTAGGGAGGCTTGGCTCCCAAACTCAAGATGAACTGGCTCTTAACTTTCACTGGCTCCACTGCCCATGATCTTCGTGACTCAGCTGCTTGCAACTCCGAGCTAGTGTGATTTGATGGAGGAATATTCGAATGATTGAGGATTAAATGAGGAGAGTCTATCTCCTACAATCTCTCCTCCTTGTCTCATTCGAGTTTCTGCCCTGAATTAGCCAAAATTGCCATGATTTTCTCTCAAAAACCTGCAATCAATGCACATTAGACCACTAGACATAACATCTTACTTTTACTCATCTCATTAAGCAAAATATAATTAAAATATGTAAGGAATTATGAGAAGAGTTGATTTTAATAAGCTTGGAGGTGTACTAAGGTCCATATAGTTACCCAATGATGAGGCTCATCAAACATTTGAATCATTTTGGATTGAGAACGGGCAAAAGAGTACGACTGTGATTTTGGGTCGACACTTGATGAGTTACTTTGCAGATATGGGAAACGTATGCTAGTTTTTAAGCCAGAGAAATCAGATCTCTTCACAGTCTTGTAGGAAATGTTGTAACAAAAGACCACCATATAGTGGTAGGTACATGTTCAACTCATCTCTTTCAAGCTGCACTATAAGCCCTATCACCCCCAGGTCATTTTAGACCAATAAATGTTATTTCTGTGAAACTGAAAAAACACAATCCTTTTTTTTATGAATGGGTAATAAACCCCCCTCATTGGGTTCACCCTCTTCAATTGATCCTTTTATAGGTCATACACATGATATTGTTGGTTTGTATGAATGGATCAAAATTGTCATATGCCTTCCCTTGGCTGTAGTTAGGCTGATGTTATTCAGGTTGTGGTTTCTAGCCACCAAATTAATTATTCAAGGATGTAATGACAAGCACACCCCCATGCCCAAATGTAGATTCAAGATCATTCTTATCTCCTACCTATGCTCTCGTTGTATTCTATTTTTCTTCGGGTATCGTTAGATACAACACTCTGGGAAGATTGCTTCAAGAACATCATAAATAGGAGAGGGCCCAACTTCATCTTATAGGGTTGAGATGGCTTACTAAGAAAAGACATTTTGCTTAAGCATGATATAAGCATGTGGATTTATTGATAGATTTATTTCTATGGGTCCTATGAGAATCTACAAAGATAAACCACCATATCTCTACCAAATAGATCAACAAGTGATCTCAAGGTTCATTATAGGGTATCTCTATCCTTGAATCCTCGTTCATCATGGTTATGGGTCAACCACACAAAACCCTTTACCAACAAAGTCCATTTGTTGGAACACACACTGTCCACCTCATAGTTGGCCCACCAACATTACAAGGTAGCTCTATCCTCGACTCTTCATTCATCATGGTTATGGGTATCTGACATGCTTGACATCTTTCCACCAGATATCTGCTTTTCCTTTGAGACTGAAGTTACCTATCTTAGCTTTCATATTCTTTAAGTAACCATGAAGTCTGAAAATTTTCCTCACTCCAAGCAACCATGCTTCTGCATCCTATGATTTGGTCATCTTACCATCAAAAGTAGGAGGCTTGGATGTCTTGAATTCCTCTGGAAAATACCCCTTCTCACTCCTCATATAATGATGTTGGAAATGATGGCAATGTTGTCTCCTAGAAGTAGAGTTAGAATAAAATTTGTGTACTAGCCCTCCTCTCAGGTGTACCCAAGGGTCTTCCACTCTTTACAGTATCATCACAGTCCATCCTATACCTTTTCTGAGACCGGATTCCATCGGCTCCATTAGTATTTTCTTCTTGTATTTCTCCATGACTGGTCCCCAACTGTCCATGTTTTTGTAAATCTAAAAGGCTTTGAAGAATAACTACATTAACCTCAACTTTATTTTCTTGATCTTTTGCAAGCCTTTCTTGGGCTTCAATCAATTGCTCATTATCATATTTACAACTTCTGAGTCTACCCTCAAACTTCTTAATGTATCTAATAGATCAAGAGATTCTCCCTCTCCGTGCTACTTCAATAATTTTTCCCATCCCACTAATTTCTCTTATGGCCTATATGGGGAGTCATATGAACTGTAATTAACCATGTTCCTCTTCATCTCTTGGCCTTCTATTTCCTGCAACATACCATTTTTAGATAAAATAAAATGCATAATCAAAATCATTACCTAAATTTTACTTATGGTGAAGCTATTGCATCTGCATAGGTCAACCCAAATTAGAATGATAGATAATATTATCAAGACCATATCAATTCATACATGGATCGAGATAATATTATAAAACTGCAACAACCTAATAAAAATCAATAAAATAACTACGACTACGAAGATGGAAGGAGTAACAAAAAGGGAAGGGTACAACCCTCTCGGTGATTTAGATGGTTGTCCCTCGTTTGTCTAGATCTCGAATAGAGACACGTACATATTGAAAATGAGTGGTGCTACATCCTGGGAGTGGTTCATTGATACAAGAGTGGTTCAATGAGCCATTTTCATTGGTGGGATGGCCCTCTGTGAGCATGTTGTTTATTGACACACACACTTAATAAACATATAGGTAACTGGCATGCATGCATAACAATCTACATGTACCCTGAGGTCCAGTGCTATGAGCCTGCTCTGATACCACTCTATAACACTCCACCCCACATTTACCCACTTTAACTTACTTACTAGGGTAAACATGAGATGAGAGTTACTATGCAAAACCCAACTCCCAAGATTCAGCTATGGAAATGGGGTCCACTTTTCCAAACTTACTATAACACCCAGGGGCACTGGATCACACTATTGTCCATCTATTTTCACTGGTGATCGTTCTCCCTAAGTCTATGCCACTCTTTGACCTATATTACATCCCAGCCACATGCACAAAGACCATTTAGTGTGGCGAGAGGGCTCAAGTCACACACAAAACTCAACCACTCTGCGGCTTCAACTAAATTTACCCAGTTTTGAGAGTACGATCGGAGACTCTGTTCTAGATTTTTAGGGCTAGCCTACAAGCCAACTACCCAGAACTTCCCAGAACTCTAACAACAGTTTGTATAAAGCCTCATACTTTGTTTCCAAGATCTACACTTGCTCAAGATTACAAAACATATGTTAGTCATTTTTATAAACACTTTGTAGACATAGTACATGTAGGTCATGAATGCATATATGTTCATTGTTCAATTAATTTCACCAAATGTTCATCAAGAAGACTTACTTCCCTCTCATACTAGCTGTAACAAACACATATTAGCTCATGAATTCATATAAACTACACAAGAATTTGTCAACCATGGACACGATCAATAATAAGAGCACATCATCTAATAAGAAATATACCATGCATGTAACCAACATTTAACCAGAATGCCATGAAAAACCAATCATATAATCACACATTAAACCAAACTTGTGCTCATGGATGTCAATAAATAATAACTCATAATAACATATGTATAATGGCAACCAAGTCAAGGACTTCCACATACCACCCGACCATAGATTGGGGCTAAACCAAATCTTTCTTCCAACCCAATCACCTCTGTGCCATATTCCAAGACTGAATGTGGGATCACATGGGATAAACCAAAACATAACCAAATAGGGAATCTAGAGGAAACCCACATCCACCCTCAAGCCATAGTGATTTCACCTAAACCGGTCCAGAAATCACCAAACCAATACAAGTTTGGATGCCTAAAAATTTCTTCACCATACCTAGAGGAATTTTCCTATCTCCACCCACTTTTCAAGAGCTTACAACGGAGAAAACCATCTCCACTCTCAACCCTTGGGATTTTCCTAAGACCACCTCAATCAAGACCAAAAATCTACCAACAATCCAAAGCTCAATGAAACAGGGAACCCACTACATCATGGCTATCCAAGAAATGACATGAGGCAAGGATGTACATCATTGTCAATCCAGGAAAATCCCATGCCAATGACAACAAAAATGACCAATAAATCAATGCATGTACCATGCATTCAAATCCCAGCAAGATAATCGACATGCACACTATTACTTGCAAAAATCCTCCTGTTGGTTGCTCTTTCCTTTGTTCTTTTCTTCCCTTGCTTGTTGTTGTTCAATCCTTCTTGGCTTCCACATGAATTCCTCTTACGCTCCTTGATTTCCTTGCTTGTTCCTTTCATTTGTCCAAGTTCCCTCCTTTCTCCTTGTTGTAGTGTTGTTGTAGATTCTCCCTCTTTTTCCTCTCTTTTCCCCAAAATATAATGCTAAAATGTTCTCTCTCCAATTTATTTTATTTTCTTTTCCTTTTTATTTGTTTTCCCATGCATGCATATTATTTTACTATTTTTTTTCCTTTTCTTGTCTCTTCCTCTTTCCCACTTGTTGAAGTGGAATGTCTTTCATTTTCCTTTATTTCTTTTGCACTTTGCCATTTATTGCCTTTTTTCATCTTACCAATGCCAATTTCCATAGTCAACAAATAAATAGTTAACCACAAGCAGATCCCAATGTAATGCTTTTCCTTTCATTAATCTTGGAATACATGTCCCATGACCTTGGTTTGATTTTTTCTTTTATAATGTCCATACATTATTTATTTACATGGAATTTTAACCCAGGGCCGTTACATTCTTGTTAACATATTACCTTTGGATTTGATTTTTTTTATAATATCTAAAAATGAAGAAACAAAATATTCTTCTATGTGCTTATAGTTCGATTCATTTATTTATTTAATATCTAAATATGAATCAATGCTTTGTAATTGGAATTTTAGACATAAATTTTATCTCTCATTAGAAATATTTTCCTATTAAGATTGTAAAATAGTGTACATAAAGCTTATAAATGCCATATGCATATTGATCATTTAATTTGCCTGTAGTCATTGACATATTATGTATTACACGCATTGCATCTTCTTTGGCATTTGAATAAGTTGAATATTAATGTAGGCAACACACTTCCAAGTACTTCCAGTACCGTAGAGAACTTGATGTAGTTGAACATTGCCATAAAACTATCTTAGTTGTTGTTGAGGAAGGTGAGATGACACCACATTATTTGTAATTCTATTCTCTATGGTGTACATGTACCAACATGAAATTCTTTAATAAGACAATGTCTATGATTTGCAAGTCTATTATTTGAATGCATTAGAGTAGATGTTGAAGCCAAAGAGGGCCACAATGAGGAGCTTGTTCTTAAAATATCAAAAACCAAGCATACATCAATGGTTGCAATCTCCATAATTGTGGTGATTCTTGTGTTGCCCCACTTTGAAATCCATTTTGGGCCTAAGCCCTCATGGATTTGCTTTTGGACTTACCCCAAAAGGCCTCATACAAATGGAGATATTTGTCCATCCTTATATGCCCATGATCCTCCCCACTTCTAGTCAATGTGGGACTTTGGTCGGATACCCAACAACTTTGAAATCCTTGTTGATTGAAGGGCACACATCCTCTTTCAATGATGACCACATTGTGATGTTGATAAAAGTGACTCACGATTTCATCCCTCTTACAATGCCCTCTACCACTTAGGATTGTAGAGAATAGGGTCAATGATATCAAGACCCTACCATCAGTTGTCTATGATAGTAAAACTTATGACCATTGCAATCACTGCAATATAGTAATAGTAATCGCATTATCTTTGTATTGGATTTTTTAACAATATCTAAAAATGAAATATGAATATTATTTTTCTATTTTCTTATAAAATGGATTTTTTTTATAGTAATATATAAATATAAATATGAATGAATGTTTTGTAATTGCCATTTTAGACACAAATTTGATCTCTCATCAAAGACATTTTCTTAAATACTATAAAATAGTGTATAGAAATCTTATAAACACAATATGTGCACATATTGATCATTAAATTTGGCTATACTCATTAACATATTAAGAAGTATTATATTCATCGCAGCCTCCTTGGCTTTAGAGTGAGTTGAATATTAATGTAAGTGACACACTTACAAGTACTTATAATAGTCCCAAGATGCCTAATGCAATTGAATATTCCCATAAAAATATCTCTGATGGCGTTGACGAAGGTGAGACAACATCTTATTGCATCTAGTTCCATTTCCTTGAGTGGATAGGTATCAACATGAAATTATTAAATACGATAATGTTAATGATTTGTAAGTTTATTTTTTGAGTGGATGAGATTAGATGTTGAATCCAAAGAGGGCTTGGAGCTGGAGCATGCCAATCATTATGTAGCTAGACATGTAACCAATCCATAATGAAACTCACATCACCTCAATAGTCATTCACCTGCTCGCTCGTGTTTTCCAACACAAGAGGAATTTATCTATGGCATTGGGGAATGTAGTTTGATTTATCTCTAGTTTCTTCATGCTTAGTAGGGTCTGTCATTTTCTTTGGGAAATTGTTGAATATGGTAGTATTCAAGTAGCCTAGCCCTACTTGAATCCTTGGTGCTCAGTCCAGGGAACGACACCCCTTATTGGTAGATTACTACTTTTTCCTAACAAGTCTTTAGCATTTGCTTTGTCTGCAACGCAAGAAGGATGATATTGTTTCCCCCCTTTGTCATTTGTTTCCTTTTTCCTAGTATTTTTCTCTTGTAGGCTAATAATATTGTCAGTTTCCCTAGGATTCATCGCCTTTATCTCTTTGTGGTCATATTTCAACTTCAGCCTCTGGTCTCCAGGCTTCTCTGCGTATGTCCCCTCATGGTCGTTTAAATCCATCTGAATTGGGCCTCCATCTCCCACTCTCAGAATTTCCTTTGTTCTCCTCTCCCCCACTATTCCTGTACCCTCTTCGCTCTTCCATGCTATGTAGGTGATTCTTTTCTTGACCCTCTGTAGCTGGAAGTTGACATCTCCTAACTTCTAGACCTATCTATAGGTTTTAACCCCGTACAAAAATTACCTGCATACGAATTCTAAATCACAGGAAAAATAAAAATGCGAGATCATAACACATAAAACACATATACACAGAGATTTCCCACTGGATCCCAAAACCGGGACTACTAGCTTGATTTTTCATTATCTTCCTTTCAATGTTACAATACATATTTATACATGCCGAAGCATCCAATACCATGGACCGACAACCATCGCGTCCAAAAACAGGGACCGAAAAAACCATAGGTAGGTTCTCCCAACCTAATATAGGGTCCAAATTTTTTTTTCTCGGGGCGCTACCCCAAACCCCGTAGAGGGGGGGCTACCCGCCCCCCTCAAACCCCCCGGACAGGGGGGGCTTCCGCCCCCCCTGTGACCGCCCCGCTGCGCAATCGACGCAATGAAGGGGGGGCTCCGCCCCCCCTCTAACCCCCCAATTCATTACGTAGGTTAGTCGTGGAAAGAATATAACACAACCCAACAATCTCCCACTTGTTGTTTTCTTTCCACAGGG
>APFE030913931.1:3631-71088 GCA_000404065.3 Pinus taeda
TCCCTTGGATCCCAAAACCGGGACTACCAGCTTGATTTTTCATTATGTTCCTTTCAATGTTACAATACATATTTATACGTGCCGAAGCATCCAATACCATGTTCCAAAAACCATCGCGTCCAAAACCATGGACAGAAAATCACAGCTAGGTTAGTCATGGAAAGAATATAACACAACCCAAAAACACCACAACAATTGGAAGAAAAAAGAGCAAAAGGACTTTGTTACAATTGTGATATCAAATACATTAAAGGTCATAAGTGTGCTAAGAAGAAATTATTTTACATTGATTGTGAAGAGGAGGAAGAAAAGGATTAAGAAACATCAAAAGAAGAGGATACACACCAAGAACCAACCCCAGAGAAAGAAAAAATGAATCCAACCATATCTTGTAATGTATTAACTGGAATTACCACTCCTCAAACTATCAATATAGAAGGACATATCAAGAAGAAAAATGTTCAAGAAGTGAAAAATCACATCGAGAAATAAGAAATGAATCCAACCACATCTTGTAATGTATTGGCCAGAGTTACCACTCCTCAAACTATCAATATAGAAGGACATATCAAGAAGAAAAATGTTCAAGAAGTGAAAGATCACATCGAGCATCAAGAGATGAATCTGGCCATATCTTGTAATGTATTGGAAGAAATTACCGCTCCTCAAACTCTCAAGATAGAAGTACATATCAAGAAGAAAAAGATTCAAGCAGTGAAAGATCACATCTAGCATCAAGAAATGAATCCGACCATATGTTGTCATGCATTGGCAGAAATTACCTTTCCTCAAACTCTCAAGATAGAAGGACATATCAAGAAGAAAAAGGTTCAAGAAGTGAAAGATCATGTCAAGCAGCAAGAAATGAATTTGAAAATATCTTGTAATGCATTGGCCAGAATTACCACTCCTCAAGCTATCAAGATAGAAGGACATATCAAGAAGAAAAAGGTAATAGTGTTGATTGATTCGGGCAGTACCCATAATTTTATTCATTGTAAGATAGCCAAGGAATTGAATTGCTTCCTATATCCAACACTAGAGTATCAAGTAATGGTTGCAAATGGAGGAACCATAAATTGCTCTGGAAAGTGCCATAATATCAAGCTATCCATGGGAGAATATGCATTGAATAGCCCAATGCTTTCCATTCCAATGGGTGGTGGTGATGTACTAGGAGTCTAATGGGTACAATCCTTGGGTACAATAGCTTTTAATTTTCAAGAACTTTTCACGAAATTTTCTTCGGAAGGAAATGAAGTTGAATTAAGGGGTATCACAGGGAAACCGAGAAAGATAATCATCTCTAACAGAATGACAAAGTTTCTAAAGAAAGAACAAAGAGGTGTAATTTCACAGTTAGGTTTGCTAGAGGTTCCCACATCGAAATAATCTATTTCTTCAGAGCTCCAAAAAGTCATGGACAATCATTCCAAGGTATTTGAGACTCCCAAAGGCCTCCCACCTATTCGTGATCATGATCATGCTATTCATTTGATTCCAAGAAGTGTCCTCCAAACATCAAGTCTTATAGCTATCCATACTCCCAAAGGAGTAAAACTGAACATATGGTTACCGAAATGCTAGAGGTTGTTAGAATTATCCAACCAAATTCAATAAACGAAGCAAGGGATGATGGAAGAAGGACAAAGAAGTGTGGCCACTCATTCAAAAGTTGCAGAAGATCCCAATTCAAACAATATTATCCAAACTTGACAAGGAAGGAAAAATCAAATTGGATCCTGGAGCAAACACAGAAACAAGAACCTGAGAGCTACGAAATTGATCAATTTCAGAGTATCTAATTGAGTGGAAGAACTTACCCGCTAAAGATTCCACATGGGAGGACAAGAATTTTATACAAAAGCATCAAGAACTACTCAAGCATTGAGGACAACACTTTTTGAAGGAGAGGGGCATGTTAGGTCCTTATACTACTAGTGTAACCCCTTATTTTTATTAGTACAACCCCCTTATTATATTGTGTTAGTTCCAGTCTTCGCAGCCTGTCACTAGGGATCAAAATGGGCTCTTACTATGTCTGGTTTTCAGAGATGTTTTGCACATGAGTTTTAGTGCAAATCATATCCTAGGTATGTTCATCAGAAGTAGGTTGGAAATATCTTTCCAACGGTATATTGCACGTCCGAAACCGGTTCTTGGATCAGAAGATATGATCGAAATGAATGATTGATTCTTGGTTATGCATGTTTTGAGGTCATTTGCTGCACACAGGGAAAAGTTTACTACAAAATCAGTTTATGAAGTAATGGACATGAATTTTACAAAAGTGAAAAAGGTTTTTGTCAGCCACATACCAAATAACAAAAACCTCCTCCAATTTATGCACATGTGTTACTATGTGGGAGATATACAATGATATTTGAAGCCTACATTAAAACAAAACAAATTTTGCATTTGTTTTGTTGTTTTAGTCATTGTAGTGCGAAGCCATTTTAAAACAGATGGAAAGTAATTTTGAGAAACACAAGGTGGTTTTTGTCAACCACAAGCCATATAACAAAAACCTTTTTCATTTTAATCAGAGGTCTTGTGAATTGGAATATGTGACTAGATCTTTACAACCTATTTTTATAGATTTAAATATTTAATGATTTCCTGTTTTAGAGATTATTTTGTGGCATATATTTTGAGCAAATGGAAACTAATTTCCAACATTTGAGAGCAGTTGTTCTCCAACATGACCTTATATACAAAAAAGTCTTTCATTTTTGTAACAGGTGTTATGGCTTAAGAGATATGAGTTCATCTTTGACACCTATTTTGAGAAATCCGGTCCAAATTTAATGTAACTGATTCTATCTTGAGGGAGATGGTTGAGCTCAACTCCCTTAGTACAAGGATGAACTAATTGTATATATTTTATGAATTTTAGAGTGTAAAGGGTTCGAATTTTTCAGCAAAGGAAAGCTGCTTTGGATTGTGTAAAGCTTTTTCTAAATATTATTTTTAATGGAGTAGTTTCTGCCCTTTAGATTTGGGATCCATCATGATGTTTAATGTGTAGCATGTTTTTCTTATAAATTCATTTCCATGCTTTTTTTTTTTTTTTTGTTGATTTCATTACAGCATTCTCTAAGGGAAGTGTTAGTAATCCATCCATGCACGGTGCTCCTTTCACAATGATTATGTTGTTTAATGTAGTGGTTATCTTTTCCGAATCCATCCCCTAATTGATGCCTGTAGGGCAGCGGTCCTTTTCCTCTTTTCTTCTCTCATTACATCTTTAATTTGGTTGAACATTGTGCTTACTTTGCCCCAAGTTTTCCAGCATAAACTAGCCTCGATTCCATAGCCCAATGGTCCCTTCTCTTGCTGTTTTCAACCCACACAACTTTCAATCAAATCCCAGTACTTCATAGCTAGCCGAAGATTCAGTTATCGCAGCCATGTTTTGTTGGAAAAGGGAGAGCCCTCTCTGGTCTGGTAGCGCTAGATACCTGATTCAAAGCTTGGCCTCTGGTTACCTTGGAATTGCCTCTTCTTAGCCTTGAGGTGCATTTTGAGTGCTAACATATTATTGTGCCCATGTAGTCCCCATATTGTTATTATTGTGCCCCATAGAAGCCCACTATTGTTATTAGTGTGCCCTCACATATTATTGTTATGTCGGCTCTGATTATATTATGACCCCTTAGACTCCTATATATAGAAAGAAGGTCTTGTCATTTGTATCATCCAAGAATTGTTCATTTGTGTAATGTAAAGGAGGTTTCCCCCTTGAAGAGGTTGAATTCTAAGGTGTTCATTTATCTTTTCTATCTTTTTGTGAGCTAGTTTCATAACAAATTTACTCAAACTCACTAGGAAGTGGCACAAAATAAATGAGTATCAAGAATTTCATAATAGGACCTTTGGAAAGAAACTCAAGGTAGTTTAGAAGAGGAAAGGGGCCAATGTGAACATATCAATTAGTACTCATTAACATAGTTGAAGCATTGATCAATATTTTCCCAATTTTGAAACCATTTTCACCTAGACATCAACTATACATTTTATTTGCATGATGACAAGAAAAATATTAGGCATGGGGGAGATGTTAGGCCTCTAATCGGATCTTATTTTCATTGCTAGTTATTCCTATTTTTACCCATTAATACTTCCTTTTTACCTTGTCATCACTTTTTTTACCATTTTCTCAATGGGGAGTTCATCGAGAGCATATAAGGTAGTTGTCTTGTTAAACTAAAGGCTTTTTCATTTTTTTTGGGTAAATTTTGGGAATAAAGTTGTTTTATGACTAATTATGGTTTAACTAGTTCAAATCATGTGAATCATATATGAATCTAACAAACAACCTCATTATTCAACATGCCAACACACTTCTAGAAGGAAATATGAGAAATGGCTTTTTTTCCAAGGTGCCTCAAGATGGATTAATGTTCACCCCATCGCATCTAGAGAAAACGGAGTGGGAATTGTCCTCTAGTCAAACCCACATTCAAACCACGCCAAGAACAATGTACCGAGACATCAATATGGTCATGGTAAGTTGTAAAGGATATTCTTTTGCATTGTCATCTCATAAGAGTATGACTCGGTCCAATTTGCATTCTATTCTTATTGAAGAACTAGACTTGTAAATTGTATCTTTTTTACCTTTCATATTGTGTGATCGATGTGATAAAGGGAAGAAATAGGGGATTCATTTTAGAGTCTTCCTATGCACCATTTTGTAATCTATATGTCAATATAAACCAACAATGAAACAATGTAGTGGGATACATATACAAAGAGATACATGAATAGAGTAATATCATCAAACTATTATTTTCATTTCCAATGCTTTAATATATTACTATGAATTGATTGAGTTGATGTCCTAAAATAGACTTGTGTGTGCATAATTCACCTTTAACATCATAGTTCTCTAGTAGCATGAAGCTAGTTGGGAGGAGCTGCTAATTTGGCCAACTTTTCTCTTCAATTCGTTAACATTAGATTTGATAAGTATATCTAGTTTGCAATATATTTCTTCAAAATTCATAAATAGTGTGTGCTTTGTATAGTTGTATTAATTTTGCATGTTTCATTTCTTGTGGTAATCTTCGATGTATGTTGTGTTGTGTACGATCCGTTGTAGAGAGAAAACCTGCCCTTTAAGGTTTAAAGATAATATTTTGTGCTTCTCATTTCATTATATGAACACTTGAATCTAATACAAGTGAAACATTGCAACCTATGTTACTAAAACCAATATTTTCTTGCCAATCCAATGATAAGACCCACCTCTGTGAAATCTCAATTTATGCAATAATTTGATATAATTTCCTTTCGATATTTTCTTATATTAGTTTAATTGAATTTGAATGTAGTAATATACAAGGGAACATTTCCATTCAAGATTGTAATCAAAACCTACTCCATAATTAATTACAAAAAACATTCAAGAGTGATGCTTTAATAAAAGACTAGCATTCATGACCAACACATAATTTCCATGGTTATTCATCTAGTGAACAACATCTTTATATCATTCTTAGTCATTATTTCAAGTTATTTTTATTTTAAATCCTACACATACAATGATAATATATCACAAGGTTATGCCCCCAGATTGATAATTTAATGTCCAAAATTACATTAATTAAATTGAGTTATAGGGAAAACTAGAACATTATGAGAGTTTTGAAAGTAACCCACTTAGTCATCGATGGATCCAACTCCATACTTAAAGTTTATGTATGAATTTCCCACTATTTCAGGGAATTACCTTTAGTTTCAAATAGAAAAATGAAAAATTATGTTATTCCTTTATGTGATGGACCCTAAAATAAACTTATAATTGCTGCAACCAATGATTTAATTTCAGAGCCTCAATATCACCTTGATATGCCTTGATGCTGACCTTCATGTCCATAATAAATAGGGACTATGAATGGTTCATAGAACTTCAACCAAGTTCTTCTTTTTTGGGTTCTCTCTTAGACTCTATTTCTTCTTGATCCCCCAATTTTCCCTTTAATCTAACCTATTATTTGGAACCCCCATTTCTTTGATTCCCAACTTATTTTCTAGAGTGACCATGAGAAGGCTCATATTACAATTGATATTTGTGACCTACTATTCCAACCTTGCAAATATCTCCTCTACTGAATCTCAAGGGTTATAAATAGATTTATTGGCCATTTTTTGGGTTATGAATTTCTATTTAAGTTTATTTGGATCCCTTGCAACTTCCAAAAATATACCCAAATAAACTAGCTTTGACACTAATACAATATTAAACTACCATGGATGTTCTGATGAATAGTTAATCACAAAAAAATCTAATAAATTTTATTGAAATCTAAAATCTATATTGTGAGTGTTAATTCTTTTTTAGATTTTTGGAATTATTAAGTTATCATTATGCTTATACATGGAATAGTAATGTTTATTAAATAGAGAAAAAAAATATAGAAATGACTCAAAAGCCCACAATAACACAAGATGTGACCTTGAAAACCCTTTCAAGAGAAAACTTGAATATAAGTTGAGGTTGTTATGCTCTCTCTTTCTTTGAATGGAATTGTTGGAAATATAAAGGGGTAAGACATGTGACTTGTGAATTTATATAGAACACAAACCATCTCTATTCTACCCTTTCTCTATCCACTTTTATCTACTCTACTCTACAATTGAAAATAATGTACTAGAATAGAACTGAACCCCTTTTCCTTCTAGTGTCTCAGTTATACCATGGCCCAATAGCAAACTAGGGGTTAAATTTGACAATTTGAAACCTAACATACCATATCGTACAATAATATGATGCACCACATAACAATTTATGTAACACCACTAGACACCCACTAAAGTGCATTACTAACTCTATGAATTTTAATTCTGAAATATTTTTGAAAACCATCTCTTTCAATCTCTATTACCATAGTAATTTTTATCATTAAGGAACCCTTGGTGCCTTAATCATGCTCTATCATACATACCTAGTGCATAATAACATGTAATGCAATATTTACTCATCTATACAAACATAATTTAACATGTAGAAACACATACATTATAAAATGTAAACACAAGAGTATCCATAGTTTTCTTCTAAAGCACCAACAAGGGAACTTGTATTTTAAATGAAAGTCGTAACTAGCTATAAACCTTAAATGTTCCACCTAGCCATAGACCTCACTGCTCATGCACTCTCAATAGTGGGTCATCCCTGAGAAGGGGCCATGAATTTAGTAGGGAATAAAAGGATATATAAATCCAACAAAGGTCCACAAATATCACGAACAAGGTTAGGACAAGATACTATACTCTAATAGCCTCCAAAATATAATATTTAATCCGTCATCAGTTTTCACAGCCTAAGGTATTGCTCCCCACTCTCTACACTCATAGTGTTCCAATATATGCCTCTACCCCTCTAGGGTCCCCAACATATGTTGAACAAGGAGTCTTAAAGCCCTATGACTCTATGACTTCCAACTACCCTTAATAGAATTTAGGTATCCACCAGGCCCCACATTGGGAAAACCTGTTACCATACCTATATCCTCTTAGGATCCATAAGGAAATAATATCATAGGGTCACAGTATGCTCAAAGTAGGTATATTAGTGACAATCATCAGAATAATAGAGTATTCTATAAAATAATTATCTAAAATTATGGAAATGGCACTTTCTATGTGTATGCACCCTTTTTTAAAAGTTACACCTCATGAAGACCCTTTTTCCAACTTTTGGATACTTAGGATAAAACCATGACTTTAAGATTTTTAATATAATATTTGGCTTATCTCCTTGGATTAAGACTATCACTTAGAACTTAGTCCCCCTTCCCATGAATGCAATCCTAGCCCACCACTTGTCAGGTATGATTTGGTTTTCAACATTAATGTATTTTATTAATTTTAGTGCAATTATATATTTATGTAATTAGTCTCAATATCATTTTAACACATAGGCTGGCAAGCTTGGTATCACACAAGAAATCTAGCCTTCAAGAATAAAAAAATATGTGTTGAGGCCCCATAATACTTATAGAAAAATGGGTATGTAGGCCCAACAAAATCTTTCCTCACAAGTCTAATCATAATATGTATAATATACATAGGCTCTTCCTAAGGGTGTTACATTCCCCTCCCCCTTATTTATGCATTGCCCTTAGTGCATCCACTACATAGGGTTCACTATATACAATATGTACGCATTAAAATTATCAAATCAACTATGATTATACCTTGTGTGTAGCCTCTTACATCACCAATGTCCATACAGTTGTAACAACTCCATTATACATTTTCCAACCCTATATATTTGTTCCAAAGCTCCTTGATTTTCTAAACCGAGATGCATATGAGATCTACCTAGAAGTCCCATTTGGGCTCTACTTAAATCATATTCCAATCCATTGCATGGTAGCATTAGGAAGATACTTTTTTAAGTAAAGAAAAATTAAATACATCACGAATATGCATGTATGTAGGAAGTGCAATACTATATTCCATGCCAATCCTTTCTAAGATCTCAAATGGCACCACAAAAACTTGAGCAACTTCCTAATTTTAATGAAACCTTATGGGACTTAACTTTTAGGAAGACATGTTCACTAACTCTTAATTCCCTATTTATCCTCCCTTTGTCTTCATAACTCTTCTACCTAACTAAGGACACATTAAAGTTATATTTAATTTGTAGTAGTTTCTCTTCCATTCCCTTAAGAAAATTTGTCCCACAATAGCCTTGTCTATTGGGTTATCCCAAATTATAGGTTCATTTCAATTTTTACCATATAAAGCCTTAAATAGGCTCATCTTTATAGATGCATATTACCCATTATTGTATGTGAATTCCACCAAGTGCAAGTACCTTCCCATTTTGATATCTTATCTATTGCATATATCCTTAACTTATCCTATGTCACTTGACCAATCCTCTCTATATTGTCATATAAATTTGGATGACATGTTGTACTGAAGTTCAAATTGGTACTAAATTCATTGAACAATAATTTCCAAAAATTCAAAGTGAATTGGGGATCCTTTGTTTGAAACCACTTTCTTAGGTACTCCATGTAACCTAGTAATTCCTTTCATACAAATTTCAACAATATTAGTTCCCTTTCCATTGACTTAATTGATATAAAGTGAGATGCCTTAGTGAACTTATCCACCACCACCATAATGGAATAATGTTTCCTTACATTCCTAAGAATTTTTGTAATAAAATCAATTGAAACAACTTCACACTTCCACTTAGGAAAGGTTTTTGATGTAGCAATCTAGCCCGATACTTATGCTTAGCCTTCACCTTTTGTTTAGCACTCTCCTCCCACATTTACCCAAGTGAACCGGTCTATTGGGGTTAACATGTGACGAGAGGATACTACGATGTGATTCAACTCCCCGTCTATAGTTAAGGAAGTGGAATCAACAAAACCAAATCAATCTAACCTTCCATAGATTCTATAGAATCTTTAGGAGCCAACCAACCCTTCATGGTGACCAACCCCTGAGACAGCTTTACATTTCACTAGTATTGACCCCTATATGCTCACGTTAAAAGCCATGCATGTGACTGAGGTATTCAGTCCCTCCCACATCAAAACATGCCAATTTCTGTGGACTTTTCAGCTAGTTCTTAGCCAACAACCTCAAATTTTGTGCCACTTTTTTAGCGCTAGGACCAATGCCACTGCCCAGAAATTCATGAAACGTATAGAAGTGATAAATGACATTGAAACAAAGGTGCTAATGCAAAATTTGAGTAATAAATTGACCAACCCTCTACTATCCATGACAGGAATTTCTTCAAACATGTCACAAATGTGTAATCTACAAGTCTTAACAACATATCTAAGCATAGGGGTCTCATACTTATCTGAGATTCATAAATAAGCATTATTGCCATATCACAATAGCTACATTATCATCTTTTAGGTGATCTATACATTTGACATTAATTTTCAAATCAAAACATGATGAGAGTCATACATCAAGCCTATCATAAAACATACTCATAACTAGCAGATAACCAATAGAAATAATAAGGATATAACAACCATAAAATACACATATAAGCCAATGTATTTTTTGGTGTCCAGGTATGAACAATTTACTCACACCTTTTCCTTCATTAATGTATCAATACGAGTGAATATTCTTTTCAAGGAAACACGTAAGGTATATGCAGGGGAACGTTACAATCTGTTATCTACCAAGGGTTTGTGATTACCAAATCAAAGCATTGCTGAAATAGAAATAGAAATTCAACTGCAGAACTTAAAAAGGTATTCACAATGATCTAAAGAATCTGCAACAGCAATCAAGAAATAAACACAGCAATACACAATACACACATAACAAGGAAATGCACAACACCTGATCAGAAGAGTGGGCCCAACTCTCTGATTAGGGTTGCGCTACTCAAAGTGAATGATAGCTCAACAAAAAGGTTGTATTTTATCAATCTGAACAATGTTGTTACAATACAATGTAGGGTCTCACTTGTTGTACCTCTGAGATAGTAGTAGGTCAGCTATCAATGCCAGAGCATCTAAAACAATTGTTTTGGGGTTTTTGGTTTTAGTTTTGGAAGATCAATGAATGAAGAGAGGTAGAGTTGAAATACTTAATCCTTTGGATAATAGTAATATCTCAGCAAAGGGCTTCTATAAATCTTTACACAGTGCTACAGATCAAATAGTGGTGAGAAGAAGACAAAAAATAATATGATTATCATAGTTTTCAAACTATAAAATGGAACAATCATAAGTATGAAAACCTTCTAAACTATGTTCCAAGGATACAAGGCAATATACTTAAGCTTACAAAAGATGTTGATGATTTATTGATTAGAGGGGATTAGCTAAACAGATAGTTCATTAATCCATTCTCTTAATAGATGATCACTTCAGGAGCTTATAGGAATAAATTGAGACACAATTATTCCTACCTAGATATCTCTATAAGTCATAAGCATATGAAGAAAAACACAATGATTGATAATTGGAAAAACTTACAGGATAACATAAATTGTGCAAAACCAAATTCAGAATCCTCTACTTTGTATTAAGGCTCCAGAAAGACTGAGTACATCAAGTGTCTAGAAAAGCTTCCTTCAAAGGTGCAACCAGGTTCAAAGTAGAATGAACAATCACAACTTAACAAGCAATGAACAAGAACCTTGAACATTGAACCCATAACAATTCGAGAAGAGAGTTATTTATACAATAATAAAACTAAGAAAATATCCTAAAACTGATTAAGATTTATTTTAGGAAAGGAAAGATCTTCATACAAGAAGATAGGGGCAGCTATTGAACTCCTTCTTACTGTCCCTCTTATTCAGGTTGTGCTAGCATTGTTGTCTGATATTTTTCCCTTTAAGCTGCTTGACTGTTTGTATCCTTTACACTGATTGATTTCTTCATTTGATCTTTTATTTGATACTCTTTAAACTCTGTTAATATCCTTTGACTCTGCTTAGTAACCTTTACTGTGTTATTTTTACCTTTACTATGCATTTCAGGTTTTTACTGTGTTTTTCAACAATAAATCCTTTTAGATTTTATGTCATATGGTAAAGTAATTTGATATGATCTTCATATTTTTCTTTTAACTGTATGCATGCTTTTTTTCTTTGTAAGCCTGGAACACGAATCTTTACCTACAAAACACAAAAATCATTAAGAAAAACATAGGGACAGAGAAGGTCGTCAATGACTTTATTGAGCTCGAAAGGATATTGGAAGGAGTCCAGAGCATATCGAAATGTAAAACAATGGTTTTATTGGTCGCAAAGGCTTATGGAGGTTTCACTGTGAAAACAGGCAAAACACAGCAAAATGGTGATTTTTGCATTTAAATGGAAAAACAATCTACTTTTTAAAATATGGCACAAAGTGAACAGTGGTCATTTTTTCATTATGCAGGAGGTGGTTTTGGTTTTGATCGCACCGCTTATGAGGCATGGGCGGTTTTGGGAGGGATCACTTGATACAATCTAAACCTGATATGTAGCAAGGGGAGTTCAGTGGAATACCGTTTTCAGGTAGGTAATGCCTGTACAAAGAGCCAACTCAAAATTGCTGAGGATCATTGGATTTGAATGCACATGATTAGATGGTGGTGGAGTGAAAGAGTATTGCGGAGGGGCCCAACGATTAATTATGGTGGTATGGTGCTTTATTATGGGTCAAAGACTGAGATTAGCGGGGTTTTATGATTAAACAAAGGTTTAGGTTGGTTCTTCATTTAAAACATAAAAACATTTTAACAAATAAATTATTTGCAAAACACGATATGGTGGACTTGAAATAATATGAATTAGAGCAGACAAATGCCATCGGGTCTGGGTTCATTGCATATCATAATCACAATTTAGTAGGGGAAGGCCCATCACAAAGGAATATGATAGGGTCCAGATGCGATGTGGAAAATAAACCATGGATAATACTGCGTCGGCTCTGGGTTCCCATCGCATATCGGAGATCACAATGGTGGAGGGTAATGCTTTTAGCCGGGACTTGCAATGGAAGCGGATGTGATATAGCAATGAATTATGATATATAATACATCGGGTCCGGGTCCATCGCACATCGCATATCGGAGGAGAGTGCATGCACGTTGAAAGTTTGCGATCCGCCAATATTGCGATATGTTATGGAAATACATAGTTTTATAATAAAACTAATGGTTTCAGGATATTTTAATAAAGGGAGTTAATAAATACGGGAAAGGAATTTTAGGGATTTAATATGTTAAGTTAATGTTAATATGAAATATGAGCGGAAAGGGGAAATACACTAAGTATAATGCCTTTTCGTTAAGTATTTGCTTTTCGCATATATTCATTAATACTTAGGCTAAAAGAATTTTATGGGTTTTTTGGGTAAAAGGGGATTTAGCATGGGGTTTTCACTTTTCCTGGGCAAAAATGATTTTAACCTTTGGAAAAGGGATTTTTTTATGGAAAATGAATGAATATGAATTGTATGAAGGTAGGAAGGGGAAATTAGTAAATATAGGGATGAATGGGGATGATGGAAGTTAATTAATTGACCTCGTAGACCTTCATTTTCTTTGTGTAATTGCATCATGGACATAGAAACATATGGTAAAACATAATAATTGTTCATTTTTTCCAATGAATTATCATACTTCTACAACCTTTCTTCTACTTACCCTTTTCTTATCCTATCATTTTTTCTTCACTTAATGGGTGTGTTTAAGCTAGCAAACCATTTTCCTTTCTTTTTATTTTTTAAAAAGAAAACTATCTAATTATAACCTTATAACATCCAAGGGATCAGATTAAACAGATGAGCACCTTATTATTCTCTACCTAACTACTGATCTGCCAATATCAAATAGTTTGGCCAGATCTTTATTCTCTAACTATAACATCAAATTTAAAGCATGAAGTAGTCAAGATTAAACTACTTGACTGTCATGGGTTGTGGCATTTATGACAAGCTGCACACAACCATTATTTTGCAGAAAATAGTAGTGGCATTTAGACTTGCTCACTTTCAGAGTTTATTTGTTTCCTTTTCTTTCTAACCTAGCATTTTCTTTGTCTTTGATTTTTTAGGACATCTAACCTAACATTTTCTTTTATATGGACATCATCATCAAGATATTTTCAAGAACCCTTTATTCACTATTGTTATGTCCATATCTTAACATTTTTTCAAATATTTTATCTTATCAAAACCAAAAAATGGTACAACATTGGCTCCATCTGGGGACTGCTTTCTCATGTAGAATGCATAGAACTTGCAGATCCATGTGCCTTCTCCTCAGGCTATGGAGTCCTTCATGTAAGAAAAAACACACTGGTATCTTGAAAAGTAAAAGAAAACCGGAGTATTTACAATGAAAACTATTTCAACTTCTTAGTATTGAATGTAATGTTTGAAAAACCTTCCATTTACAGGATAAGTGGAATATAGCCCCTCAAGATTATGCAACACAAAAGTGTTGTTACCCTTCACTTCAATAATTGCTAAAGGTCCAAACCATAGATTGTCAAATTTGCCATGCTTTCCTTTCTCTTCTCTCCTGGCATCCCATCTTAGAACTAGATCAACTTCCTTAAAGTCCCTTTCCCTAGATCTTCTGTTAAACAAGGCCTTCATCTTAATCTAATATTTCTTCAATTTGTGTTGAAGTTCATCTCTGTTTTCATTAAGTTCAATAATCTAATTTATTCTTCTCGAAAAATCATCAGGTTCATCTATTGAATCCTGTAGGAATTTTAAAACAGGGAAGGCCAAATTGTTAGGGAAGATTGCATCTTTCCCATAGACTAATTGAAATGGAGATTTTCCAGTTGATTTCTTTGGAGTAATTCTGTTTGCCCATACTGCATATATCAAATGTGAATCCCAACCCTTCTTATGATTAACTAGAGTCTTTTTTATTACCTTTACCAGGCTTTTGTTTGATGACTCCGCAAGGCCATTACCTTGAGGATAGTACGGAGTTGAATGATGTAACAAAACCTGATATTTCTAGCAAAATTCAATCATTTTAACACTAGAAAAAGTTGTTGAATTATCAGTGACAATTTGAGTTGGGCAACCAAATCTAGATAAGATATTCTCCTCAATAAACTTAATTACTACTGAATCAGTAGCATTTCTGACTAGAATTGCTTCCACCCATTTAGTAAAGTAGTCTGTTGTAGTGAGGATCCATCTATGCTGATTACTTGAAGTGGGGTGAATCTCTCCAAAAAAATCTAATCCCCATTGAGAAAAAGTTGCTGAAACTATTGATGGAATGAGTGGAAGAGCTGCTAATTTTTGTTTACCAGCAAACATTTGACAAGGAACACAACCTTTGGCCTTTTCCCCTACTTGTAAGAACAATGTGGGCCAATAAAATACTCCCCTTAGAATCTTGTATGTTGTTTCTCTCCAAGCATAATGTCCTCCACAAAATCCTGTATTTAATTGATCAATGATTCCTTCAATTTCTGATTCTGTTAAACATAATAACAAAATATTCAGTGGATATTTCTAGTATAAATTTGCATTTATAATGCAGTACTTGAATAATTTTAACTTAAGGGTTTTACATTGGGTTTTCGAGAATGATGTTGGACACTCAAAATGGATCAAGAAATTTATAATATCTTGATACCAGTTTGACAACAAGAATTTATCATCAATGTGTGTAGGACTGATCTGCTCTGAAGGTAGAGGTTCTTGTGGATTCTCCCCTTTAGGATGAAGGGAAGGTTCTTGTGGATTCTCCCCTTTAGGACGAAGGAAAGGTTCTTGTGGATTCTCCCCTTTAGGATGAAGGGAAGGTTCTTGTGGATTCTCCCCTTTAGGATGAAGGGAAGGTTCTTGTGTATTCTTCCCTTGTATTTCTAAAACAGAATTGATTCCAAGTACTTTACAGTTGGATTTAGCTAGAAGCTTGGCTAATCCTTGACCTTTTACTAACTTGATAGTCTTTATAGTTAGATCAAACTCTAGAATTTGAGTGATTCATCTACCTCTTTTCCCATCAATGGCTAGTTGGGTTAGGACAATTTTCACAGAACTATTAGGAACATAAGTAGTAATAGGTGAATGTAATACATACATCCTGAATGATTTCAGGGCTTGAATGAGGGCATAGGCTTGCTTCTCAATGATGTCATAATTAAGCTTAGCATCTCTCATAACCTTGCTGAAAAAGGCTATGGGTTGGTCATGGGAATCTTCATCTTTCTGTAATAGAATGGCAGTAAGGGTTGTTTCAGAGGCAAAAGAGAAAATACTAAATCGATTACTATAATCAGGGCTCGATAAGGTGGGAGCTTCATAGATAGACCTTTTTATTTGTTCAAATGCCTACCTAGAAGAGGCAGTCCATTTGACTTCATGTTCCTTTTAGAGCATGTCAGTTATATCTTTTACAATCTCTGCATAATTTGGAATAAACCTCCTTAGAAAATTATTCTTGCCTAGAAAAGCTTGAATCCCCTTCTTGTTTCTAGGTAAGGTCAATGTTTCAATGGTAGATACTCTTTTGGGGTCAATTACTACTCCCTCCTTTGAAATTATATGGCCCAACAATTTTCCTTCTTTGACAACAAACAAGGACTTTTTAGGGTTCAATGATATTCCAAATTTTCTACACTTGTCAAAAACCTTCATCAAGTGCTTTAGATGTTTCTGATTAGATTTAGGAAAAACAATTATGTCATCAAGATAAATAACTACAAATTTATTTACCGGACCCATAAAAGCTATGTCCATAGCTCTCTGAAATGTTGATCCAGCATTGGTTAAGCCAAATGGCATCCTAGCGTACATGAATGTACCCGAGGGTGTAGTAAAGGTTGTCTTCTCTCTGTTTGCTATATCAACATTTACCTGATTGTAACCTGAAAAACCATCAAGCATAGAAAGTCTTTGTGCTCTTGAAACCATTTGAAGTAACTGATCCATTTTGGGCAAAGCATAATTATCTTTTAATGATGCCTTTTTCAAATTTCTAAAATCAACACAGAGTCTTATTTCTCCATTTTTCTTTTTGACAGGAACTAGATTTGCAACACAATTAGAATATCTAAGATGGAGGATGATCTAAGCATCTAGCATTTTCTTAATCTCCCTTTCTACAGTCAGTAGAAGGGCTGGCTTTTTCCTTCTAAGTTTCTGTTGATAAGGTTTTTCTTCTAGCTTCAAAGGAATCTTATGTTGTACTAATGAAGTATCATAGGTATTTAGATCAACATAAGTCCAAGCAAAAACATCCTTATGATTTTGCAGTAACTTAAGATATTGAGCTTTGATCTCAGGGTCTAGAGATGCACATATTTTGATGTTTTTGATATCTTCATTAGTTCCAATGTTAATCTCTTCTATGCCATCTTATGAAGAAATGGACTGAGGGTTTCAGAGGACATCATTTCGATAAAACAATTTTTCTAAAGCAATGAGTCCTTTTGGAGTAAAATTATTAGATAATTGAATAATGTCATGATTAGCAATTTGAGTTTTAAAATCTGGAGTATCATTTCCATCTACTTTTTCATTTATTTCAATTCTATCTTCATCAATTTGTAGAAATGAAAAATCATCTATTACCTCTAGAAATGATTTCAAGAGTTCATCATCTTCAAATATTTTCCAATGTTTCATATTATCTGGGATAGATGGCCTATATTTGACTTGTATCTAATAGAGTACATCAGTATGATCATGAATTTTAAAAGAGCTAGTAGAGACAACTAAGGCATCTGCATGAATATTCTAATCTCTGGGAATATGAGTCAAATTAAAAGCATCAAAGAAGTTTTCAACCGAATCCCATACTTCATTTCGGTAGGACCTAAGTCTAGGGTGCTTGGTCTAGCAAACATTTCTTACTTGCTTAACAATAACTTCTGAATCAGTAAAAAACCTTAAGTTTTGAACTTTTAAGCTTTTGGCTAATTGCAATCCTCAAAGGAAAGCTTCATATTCAGCCACATTATTTGTAACTTCGAAGCCTAATTTACATGATTGGGTTATATTTTCTTTTTTAGGTGAAATTAAAACTACTCCAGCTCCTGCCCCATGTTTCGTGCAAGAGCCATCAAAGAGCAATTTCCAAACATCAATTTGGTTTGCTTCAGGACTTTCAATTGCCTCTTCAATTTTGACTTGAGTTTTATGTTGTTTTGAAGTGAGTTGAAAACAACCAAAGTCTTGATCTATTGCATAAATTGGATGGTTCCTTGGCTGGCCAGTTTTACAAACAGTATGTACAAATCTCACCTCTCTATATAATATTAATTTCTCTCCTCCATAAACAGGAATAGTAGCATATGACATATCCATCTGTAAAGTTCCCCCTAATTTGGCACAGCAAGACCTAGAAAGGAGCATTCCAAACTTGGGAGGGATATCTGTGACAACCATATCAAGTACTACACTTTTCACTGGAATTTGGGGGAGGGCAACCACTAGATACTTGATCAATCCTAGATAGGGCACCCTTTTAGAATCAAAGGTGTACAGGTCATGGTAGGATTTAGTTATGTCGAGTTTCAAATGGTCCATGATATATTTTGGCATAAGGTTGTGTAATGCTCCTGAATCAAGCATACAATTATAAAACATGGAATCATTTGTTTTAAGAGTTACATAGAAAGGAGGCATTATCTCGTCTATCATGTCTAAACTAGGGCCAAAAAATACTGCTGGTTTTTCATCTTGCAGACTTATGACATCACCTTCAGCATCAACCAAGGTATTTTGTATCCATTTTGTGATTTGACTTTTGTAACCAGGGTTTTTAGAAAGTTCTGACAATGGAATTGGGATCTTAAACCTCTCTACTTCTTTTTCAACATTAAATGTAGTCAAAATGTTTTTACCAGTTTGGGTAGTATCAAATGACTGATCTAAGGGTTGAATAAGAGTTGTTTGAGATTCAATAGTTTAGGTACGTGGTTCAATTATTGGATTTTCCTTTGGAGGTCTCCCAGGACAAGGCCTAGGCCTAAGATCATACCTCTTGTTTAACTCTGCAATTAAAAATTCAGAGAATTCGTGATATTTAGAGACCTGTGAAGCTTCCTGATCTTCTTGAATGTGATTTTGTTGTGAGAGAGGAATGATGGCTATTTGATTGGAAGAAGAATCCATACTATTAATATCTTCAGCAATTGTCATAGTATTATCATCAGATTTTTGGTCATCTATTAGTAGAGGAGTAGGAACCTGTTGATCATTGCTAGGTCTCTGAAGAATTTGTAGTGGTGGATTTCTTTTATACTGACCTTGATTTTGGTTTTGGGTTCTAGTAACTATTTGTTGTATTTTCCTAAGTTGGGTCTCAATCTTTGAAATCCTATTTGATAGGTTTCTAAGGAGAGATGTTATTTCATCTATTTTTGAGTCTTTTGATTTAGTCTTAGAGGAACTAGAGGCTTCTCCAACAGATTTGAGTTTTCTTTGAGCCTTATCTTCCTTAAGTTTTAAAGAAGTTGAGGCTACCCTATTTGCTTCTACTTCTATAGCGTTTGTTTGCATATCTTCAAGAGTTCTTGAAGTTCTCTCTCGTAGCATAACAAAAACGTCATCATCAAAAGCTTTAGAAAATCTAGACTTAGCTGCTGCTACAGGGGGCTTACAATCAACAAGCATTTTGTGATAGAGTTTATTAAATATTTTGATAAAATCTGATATTGGTTCACCAAAGTTACGTTTAAGCTCCTCAAATTCTGTGAGGAAGTAAAGAGGATCCTTTTTCACACCACATTGATTTTTAAATATGGTTGTAAGCTCTTCCCAATTTCTAATGGAAGCTTCTAGTAACTACCTAAACCAAATCCTCACATTTCCTTCAAGTGACTATACAAACAATCTCATATAAACATTTTCTTGTTCAATATTCACGTTGTCTGCAAAGTCTAGGAAAGCTTGAAGATGGTCCTCAGCTGAGGGACCAATTTCTCCATTGTACTTGGGAAGGTATTTTAAGTATCTAGCTAGGAATGCATCAAGGTTATTAGGTAAGACAAAGGCAACATATCTAGCCTATACAATAGGTCAGAAAGCCATGATAGCAGGTGGTGTATGAGGTGCTTGAGGTATGTGAGGTCGTCCAGGTGGAGTATGAGGTGTTTGTGTGGATGTAGAGGATGAAGAAGAAGTAGAGGAAGAAGATGGTGATTGAGGATTTGATGAACTAGTTGGGGGTAAAGGAGGAGGAGATCTCCTGAAAGACTTCAAAGGAGTCTTAAGAACTAACTTTGGGACCTGTAAAGGAATACATTCTTTTGTTTTAAAGAGAGGATTGGTATATGTAAAGAAGGTCTCCTCAGATTGTTTAGAAGAAGAAGTTTTAGGCCGGTCAAAAATGGAGGGAAATGGATAGGTGGTAAGGGATATGAAATTTGTGGGTTTATATTCTGGTAGATCAACACCCAAATCAGATTCAGTTTTAGGTGATCCTTGTGGTAGTGTGGGTATTTGATGAGATTATAATGAATGAATAAGGTAGGCTGACTTAAAATCAACTCCTTTATCTATAAGTCTAACAACCATAAGTGATAAATGAGAGTAATCAAGATCATATGGGATATTACTATAGGGGTCAAATGATTCTAATTCTTCAGACGGTAGGACTGAAGAGGAAGAAGAAGATGGATGGTGCCCCCTTCTAGGACTGGCTTTTCTCATAAGCCTTTTAGGGTCTAACAGAGGACTAACTATGTCAGCTTCTGAACGAGATTTGGTATGCTTCTAAGGTGCTAGCTTGGGAGTGTGGAGTCACCTAAGTTAATGATTTTAACCTTTCTAAACCTTTAATCACCTTAAAGGAAAAGAATGAATGAATATCATTGACCCAAGGGAAACTTAAAAGAGATTTGAATCCCCAGCAATAGTGCTAGTCTGATGTTGTACCTCTGAGATAGTAGTAGGTCAACTACCAATACCAGAGCATCTAAAAAAATTGTTTTGGGGTTTTTGGTTTTAGTTTTGGAAGACCAATGAATGAAGACAGATGTAGAATTGAAATACTTGATCCTTTGGATAATATTAATATCTCAGCAAAGGGCTGCTATAAAGCTTTACACAGTGATATAGATCAAATAGTGGTGAGAAGAAGACAGAAAATAATATGATTATCATAGTTTCCAGGCTCTAAAACAGAACAATCATAAGTATGGAAACCTTCTAAACTACGTTCCAAAGATTCAAAGCAATATACTTAAGCTTACAAAAGATGTTGATGATTTATTGATTAGAGGGGATTAGCTAAATAGACAGTTCATTAATCCATTCTCTTAATACATGATCACTTTAGGAGCTTATAGAAATAAATTGAGACAGAATTATTCCTACCTTGATATCTCTATAAGTCATAAGAATATGAAGAAAAACATAATGATTAATAACTGGAAAAACTTACAAGATAACACAAACTATGTAAAACCAAATTCAGAATCCTCTGCTATGAATTAAGGTTCCAGAACTGAGTACATCAAGTGTCTAGAAAATATTCCTTCAAAGGTGCAACCAGTTTCAAAGTAGAATGAACAGTCACAACTTAACAAGCAATGAACAAGAACATTGAACATTGAACCCATAACAACTCTAGAAGAGAGTTATTTATACAATAATGAAACTAAGAAAATATCCTAAAACTAATTAAGATTTATTTCAGGAAAGGAAAGATCTTCATACAAGAAGATAGGGGCAGCTATTGAACTCCTTCTTGCTATCCCTCTTATTCAGGTTGTCCTGGCTTTATTGTCTGATATTTTTCCCTTTAAGCTACTTGATTGTTTGTATCCTTTAAACTGATTTATTTCTTCATTTGATCTTTTATCTGATACTCTTTAAACTCTGTGAATATCCTTTGACCCTGCTTAGTAGCCTTTACTGTGTTCTTTTTACCTTTACTGTGCATTTCAGGTTTTTATTGTGTTTTTCAACAGTAAATCCTTTTAGATTTTATGTCATATGGTAAAGTAATTTGTTATGATCTTCATATTTGTCTTCTAATTATATGCAAGCTTTTTCTTTGTAAGCTTGGAATAGGAGTCTTTACCTGCAAAACACAGAAATTGTTAAGAGAAACATAGGGATAGAGAAGGTCATCAATGACTTTATTGAGCTCAAAAGGATATTAGAAGGAGTCCAGAGCGTATCGGAAGGTAAAACAATGGTTTTATTGGTCACAGAGGCTTATGGAAGTTTCACTGTGAAAACAAGCAAAGCACAACAAAATGGTGATTTTTGCGTTTAAACAGAAAACAGTCTACTTTTTGAAATATGGCGTAAACTAAACAGTGGTCATTTTTGTTGGAAATAATACTGAGGGGGGGGGGGGATGAATCAGTATTAGCAAATCAATAAATTTTTCATTTCCATATTCATATTTATATTTGCTACTTTAGTTAAGGGAATCAACATGTACACGCAACTATGTCTAATGCAAATAGTGTATATCCAGTAAACTTATGATTCAGTTAATCCAATAAATGTTGATCTTTAGTTAGTGCATCAGAACTTCATTAACCATATGAAGAGTAAATAGGTGCAGTAAAATAAAATAGATCATCACACACAAGAAGCACACATGAACACCATGATGTAAGGTGAAAACCTAATGTGGATGAAAACCACCTGTTGCAATTCGTCTCTATCTTCCTTTAATAAGAAATTTTTTTTTACAATATTTCTATACTAGAGCAGTCTTATACCAGTATGCAGGCTTCCACCTTCAGAAGGCTACAACCTTCTCTCTTTCTCCAGCTTCTCCTGGAAGGGAGCTACAACCCCCTTAGCTCTTGTACTAGCTGATGTACTAGTACGTAGGTGCCGACCTATAGAAGGCTACAACCTTCTCTTTCTTCCTCCAGGTACCACGTTTCATAAATTTTCAGACTGGATACTCCTGAAGCACAACACCATAATCTCAAGGCCACGTTTCATCTAATTTTCATACTGGACCCATCAATATCATTGAAGCACAAACTCAATCACCACTTGCATCATCAATCTCTAAATCACCCAATACTGAATCACTGAAACCCTATCAACAATATTCAAAACCAACTGTATCATCAGAAATCATGCATCAGAGTGCATACGCTACTTGGAAGAGCCGAACCAGCATGTATACGCAACTTCACCAAAGCGAACCAACGTATATGTCATCAATTACTTACTTATAACTTCGTTGCATTTCCTGACTTTAGACATACCCAGATCATTACATATACAAGGATAATACATATGTTAGTAACCAACTCTGGTCCATCAGATCACATAAAGATAAGACATTATGATCCTAACCCATTATAGATCTCATCCATCAATACTGAAGCTAAACACAATCAACCAATCTAAATATGTAGAATACTGACACCAATAAATAGTCACCAGAACTCAGACTTTGCATCAACAACCAGAACCACCTGTAACTTCAAACATCATAGTTTATATTGTATACGCTACTTAGATGTATCTAACCTGTGTATGTACATGCTTTTATCATAGTCAACTAGTGTATACATCTATAAATATTCATTCATGATTTGCAGCTATTCCAAACTTGAGTTATACCCAGATCATAATATTTACAGAAAATTACATGTGTCCCTATACAGATCTAGAATAAACATGATCAAACCATATAGAGATGATTCATTCCAAGCCATTAGATCCCAATCTATCCTTAGATCTTGTTCTACATCAACCGGTGAGCTTCCTCCTTAGCTCAGATTAAGCAAGGCATCATGAACCCATAACCTGCATACTGGATCTCATACTTCATCAGATATTCGAGACTTACTTGATGCCTTTGCCTAATGATTTTCTTCTCCTTTTATAGTCTTAGGCCTTACTCAATACCATGGTCCAAAACCATGTAGAACCAATACCTTGGGCCCAATACCTGGGGTCAATACCTAGGATGAAATACCATGGACCAAATACCACAGACCCAAAACTTAGTTTTCTGACATGTACACACCTATCCTTGCGTGAAAGTGTTTGTGTATGATATACGTGCCTTTGTATATAGTGAACTTGTGTGTATACACTACTTGGTATATAGCGAACCTGCGTGTATACACGACTTGGTATACAGTGAACCTGCGTGTGTACACGACTTGGTATATAGTGAACCTGCGTATGTACGTGACTTGGTATATAGTGAACCTGCGTATATACTTTTCTTTCTTCATTATTTGTAGTCTAATCATCAATTTTTTTCTACTGACCTACTGCACTATGATTTGTCATCTGTGTGAGTTGCCATCAAGGAAAACACTTGTATCATAATGCCAACAATCTCCCCCTTTGGACTTGATGGCAAAGTTATCTTGCCATATTGAGAACTGTCATCTTAATGAGTTGTCATTGTTCATTACATCTGAACTAATTCCTTTGAGCTGCCCTGCATCCCATGTATTCAGTCACATCTGATGTCTCTTCTATAGATTCATCGAGTTATATATTAGTGAGTTGCTCTGCTACAAGTGGGTTTCCATCAAGTAAAACACATGCATCATAATGCCAACATTTTTGTTGTTATGCGGGAGGTGGTTTTGGTTTTGATTGCATCGCTTATGAGGCATGGGCAGTTTTGGGAGGGATCACCTGATACAATATGAACTTGACACATAGCAAGGGGAGGTTAGTGGAATACCACTTTTCGGGTGGGTAATGCCCGTACAGAGAGCCAACCCGAAATTGCTGAAGGTCATTGGATTTGAATGCACGTGATCATACGGTGGTGGAGTGAAAGAGTAGTGTGGAGGGTCCCAACAATTAATTATGGCAATATGTCACTTTATTATGGGTTAAAGACTAAGATTAGTGAGGTTTTATGGTTAAACAAAGGTTTAGTTTGGTTCTTCGTTTAAAACATAAAAACATTTTAACAAAGAAATTCTTTGCAAAACACGGTATAGCGGACTTGAAATAATATGAATTTGGGTGGACAAATGTCATCAGGTCCAGGTTCATTTCATATCGCAATCACAGTTTATTAAGAGAAGGCCCATCGCAAAGGAATACGATAGGAGCTAGACGTGATGTGGAAAATAAACCATGGATAATACTGCGTTGGGTCCGGGTTCCCATCGCATATCGAAAATCACAATGGCAGAGGGTAATGATTTTAGCTGGGACTTGCAATGGAGGCGGATGTGATATGGCAATGAATTATCATATATATTGCGTCGGGTCTGGGTCCATCATGAATCGCATATCACCATTGGAGGAGAGTGCATGCACATTGAAAGTTTGTGATCTGCGAATATTGCAATATGTTATGGAAATACATAGTTTTATAATAAAACTAATGGTTTTGAGATATTTTAATAAAGGGAGTTAATATATATGGGAAAGGAATTTTAGGGGTTTAATACTTTAAGTTAACGTTAATATGAAATATGAGCGAAAAGGGGAAATACACTAAGTATAATGCCTTTTCGTTAATTATTTGCTTTTCGCATATAGTCATCAATACTTAGGCTAAATGAGTTTTGTGGGTTTTTTGGGTAAGAGGGGATTTAGCATGGGGTTTTCACTTTTCCTAGGCAAAAAGGATTTTAACCTTAGGTAAAGGGGTTTTTTTTATGGAAAATGAATGAATATGAACTGTATGAAGGTAGGAAGGGGAAATTAATAAATATAGGGATGAATGGGGATGATGTAAGTTAATTAATTGATCTTGTAGACCTTCATTTGCTTTGTGTAATTGCATCATGGACATAGAAACATATGGTAAAACATGATAATTATTCATTTTGTCTAATCAATTATCATACTTCTGCAACCTTTCTTCTACTTACCCTTTGCTTATCCTATGATTTTTCTTCACTTAATGGGTGCGTTTAAGCTAGCAAACCCTTTTCCTTTCTTTTTATTTTTTAAAAAGAAAACTATCTAATTCTAACCTTATAACATCCAAGGGATCAGATTAAACAGATGAGCACCTTATTATTCTCTACCTAACTATTGATCTGCCAAGATTAAACAGTTTGGCTAGATCTTTATTCTCTAACTATAACATCAAATTTAAAGCATGAAGCAGTCAAGATTAAACTATTTAGCTATCATCGGTTGTGGCATTTATGACAAGCTACACACAAGCATTATTTTGCAGAAAAATAGTAGTGGCATTTAGAATTGCTCACTTTCAGAGTTATTTGTTTCCTTTTCTTTCTAACCTAACATTTTCTTTTTGTCTTTGATTTTTTAGGACACCTAACCTAACATTTTCTTTGATATCGACATCATCATCAAGATATTTTCAAAAACCCTTTATTCATTATTGTTATGTCCATATCCTAACTTAACATTTTTTCAAATATTCTATCTTATCAAAACCAAAAAATGCTACAACATGACTAACCCCTGATACAAGAATGACCCGTCTTTTATACAGTATAAAGGGGAGTAACATCTCTCCCCAAAACCTGGCAACTATATGACCAAAGATATACATCAGTTCCATCACAACACTAGCACCGAGAGAGAAAGAATAGGAATGATCCAAAAAAAGAGTTGAGAATAGCTGCTAATTAGTTATGTTGTTTTGTAGTGGTTGATCCGGTGCTGTGAATCGTGAAACTGCTGAGATATGCCGTGAGGCCAACACCTACACTAGATCTGTGGTCATAATATGTTTTAGTGGTTCACATAGTTAAAACCCTCATGACTCTACTTCATTAATTAAATATCCCAAGAGACGATAAAGGGGAATTACCTCATAGTTTTACACAGTAAATATATGAGAATAAATACAAAAGGGATGAAAAGAGGAATGGAAATGTAGGGAAAAGATAGGCCAATTTGGTGCCCAACATCTCCCCCCAACTAGCCTTCTGCATGCCTTCATGTAGATTGCCATCTCCGCAGGTCTGGGTTGGATAGGCTGTGTGCTTCATGAAGATGGGCAAGATCACATTCCTCAGCCATTTCTGTTCCTGGAACCTTAAACCCCTCTGAGAGAGGAACTTCCTTCCACCAATAATTTGGTACATTATATGCTGGGGTGTAGTGCTCTGCTAGCAACCAAAGGACAAGGTACTGAAAAGGAATTCCCATCCACTAGACCCCACATGTTTGGATGCATGCCACATATCTTGGCAGTCTACTGAGTGCTCGCGCAAAATTTGGTGCTCCAAATGGTTCTCTGTTCCAGACAGATGTGGGTGACATCATCCACATTTTCTAACAACTATCCAGAGCCTCTACTTGAAATGTGACCAATTGTTTGATAGAGAGATCGATACACCACTTTTGTGTCCTCAACATCCATTCCTTATTTCCCATAATTTCTAAAAATGTAGTGTGCTTATTGTACATAGTCACTGATCTCTCAGGTTCTCCTCTTACCATAAAAGGCTTCATGGCCTAATTTGACTCGAACGTGTCAGAAGCCTTCTACCAACTTATCTGATTAAAAGTGTAAGAGGTGAGGGCCCTTAAATGAATGTCTCCCACAAATGGAACCGAATTAAATTCTCTCTCAACATTCAAGAGATAACCATGCATGTAAAGCTCACACATCAAATGCTGAGTTGGCACATCATGGGCTCTCAATATCTAGAGGAACTATACACCATCCTCAATCTCATGACTAATTTCTTTCTGGATGCTTTTCAAACAGAAGAAAAGAAAGCATTCATGCAAAAATAAAGAGTAACTGGAAGTGGGAGGGCGACATGCCATCACTTCCTGTGCTAAATGGAGCATCTGCTCTTTATCAGTTTTCAACTCTGCCACTTGCATTTCCAGCCGCTCCACCTTAAGTTGCCGCTTTGCATGCCTCAATCGCATTATATCAATGCACTCCACATATTTGAATATATTCATGGATTCTCATTCTTGGGCTTTCTTTGCTTCATTCCAATATCGTGTCACAGTGGATTTCTAGGTTTGTACCTCAGCCTTCAAAGAAAACTCATGGCCTTCAAACAAATATTCTATCGGGTTTGTCTGAGTGGCAAAAATGGTTTTTTCCACTCCATCTACTTGTGTCCCTGCTTTGGCAGTCGTGGTTTTGGGATTCTTAGCCTGCCACTTGTATTTCTTCACCTGTTTCTTCAACCAGTGCATATGTTTTCTTAGCCTCTTAACCTATGTTTTGAGCCACATTGTTTCTTTGAATTGCAGCTGATATTTTTGCTTCATAGGTAGCCTTCATTTCTCACACAATTCTACCCATTCTTTTTTGACCACAACCTAATCTGGTACTACAGTCGGTTCGAAAGGTGGTGGATTACTCGAGGGAGTAATCATAGGGTTAATCGATGGGGCTTCCTTGCTTGGTCTCTCTTCCTAGGGAGTAGCTTCTTCCTTACTGTCTCCTGCGTCATCTAGTTGTGAAGCTATATCAATAGGTGGTGGGTTCACTTGATGGATGTCCATCGATGGTTCAGCCAAACTTTCCCTTCCAGGTTCCCTCGTTTCAAAAACATCTACCTCTTCCTTTATTTTGGGTTCCTAGGAAAGGTCACTATGGAGGTTTGCATTCAACAAACATGTGGTAGCTAGTTCCTTATTCAACCCATCATACTTCAAAATAAGTAGAATGGCCACATCCTCCTCTATGTTTCGGGCGCAGCAAGACACCCTTGCCCCTTTTGGAATGGAGAAGTAAGAGGAAAATTGAAAGAATTTTCCTACCTAATCTATCTCGGCCCCAGTTGTGACCTCGAGCTCTTTCTCTCTATCTACAACGTCCCTGCTCTGGGTTAAAACCCCTGCCTTTGCAGTCCCCCATTCTGAGGTTGACACTGGTTCTTGTGGAACAACGTCAATCCCAGCATCTAATTCCTTTGTAGTCTCTAGGGTCGGATAGGTTGATGGTGGTTCTTGTGTAACACCACCTTTCTTATCTAGAAATTCTTGAATAGATGATGCTGGCGCTGTTTCTTCCAGCACTGCATTGATACAAATGGATTCTTACATCATCACGTCAACTCCATCCATTATACCCATAGCCTCTTCTTCTGTTGGCCCCACGGTTCTTTCAGCTTTGGGCCCCTCTCGTCTTGGTTCATCTTCCTCCATTGGTTCTATGGTTGAGGGTGGTTCTTTTGGGACACCCCTGACCACAATATTAATGAATTCCTCCACCTCAGCCTGATGTGGTCCCTCTTCGCCTATTACAATGCTCCCAATTTGCTCCACTGGCTCCATGGTCAAGGCTGGTTCTTGAGAGACAACCTCGGTCATGGTGCTGGTGGCCCTTTCTATATTGGCCCCTTGCTGCAGCACTTCTTCCTCCATCGGTTCCATGGTCAAGGGTGGTTCTTGTGGAGTAGCCTCGACTATCATCTCTGGTTCATGCTCCTGGTTCTGTTTCAGCCCCTCAGGTTCCATCTCCATTTCCTCTAGTTCCTCTTGATCTATGTATTCATCCTTTGCTCCACTTCATTCCTCCATTGCTTTTGACTCTTATTCTCTAGTGGATCTAGTAGCTGCTATCTCTCCCTCTGTAGAATCCCATAATGTTTTCGATGGGATTAGAAGTTGATCGATTGCGTGCATGACTAACAGCCAGACCAGACCATGGTTGGTAATGACTGTCACCACTTTTCATGAACGCCAAGCAGAGTGCGCCATCAGCTGGAGACTCTTTAACAGGAAGAAAGGCATATTTAATGAGAAGGCTTATGCCTCTGGGAATCAAAGGTGAGCCAATATTCTGAAATGATATTTAAACATGGTGGTATACCTCCCATCGCAGGTTATGTATCTCATTACAAAACCTGCTACCTCGCCCCATGGGTGTGGTAATGAATTTTGGTCGTACCCCCGGCCTTTCTAAACAACATTTTCTCTAGCTTGCAATATTGCTTCGGGGAACTTCGGGAAGGTGGTTCTTCCTGAAAACCATTTCTGCCCCTACTGGAGTAGCCTATTGACCTCTGCAATGGTTTCTTCTATAACAGGGATTTCTATTCCCCGAACCTGAGAGCTCCCTTCCTCTAAATTGAGTGCAAATTCAATCACAATCACCTCGTTAAATCCTTGCAATCTGTTGACTTAGATGTTCCACCCTACATTTTCAAAAACCTGCCATACTTCCTAATTGTTACAGACCATTGTTGTGCCCTTCAGCTCATGGTGCATAGCCAACCCACCCATTGTTGTAGGAACTGGATCAACACGATGGATAAAGTTGGCTGGTAGGGTGAAAGTAACAACAACCCAACTGATGATGGAAATAATGTTAGCATGGTGGCCATGGGGTAAAAGAATGATAATAATAGCTGGTAAACCTCGAAAAACATAGCAAATAATGACAGGGTATGGCAGTATAGGTGAATGATTATAGTGATCGAATACATTGTATTAGGGAAATGACTGGTAAAGTTCTTGGCGTACGATTTCAAATTCCAATGTGTAGGAATCATGATTACAAAATCACATGATTTTTGGTTTCCATTCTCATTGGATTTGGTAAAGATGTGATATGATTACGATTTTAGGTACACCATCGTTTATTTATGATGGGACCCCCCCAACTTAAATGCGGTAATCCACGACACGTACTAGTCTCTTCTTTGGAATATTTTAATTAAATTTTTAACGAAGGCGTACCTAGTGACCTATCTGGAAGTAGATTAACGACAAAAATAACCAGCGGAGTAACGGCAATGATAGATTAATAGCATCAACGAAGTAACTGCACCGACAGAGTAACAACACGGCGAGTAACAACAGTGGCGGAGTAACAACAACTACGGAGTAACAACACCGATGGAGTAATAGCAGTGGCAGAGTAACAGCAAATATGGAGTAACAACACCGATGGAGTAACAACAACAAAGAAGTAACAGCATCGGCCGAGTAACAACAATGGCAGAGTAACAACAACGGTAGAGTAACAGCATCAGTAGAGTAACAACAACAATGGAGTAACAACAACTGCAAAGTAATAGCACCAATGGAGTAACAAAAATCAGTGGAGTAACAGCACCGGTGAAGTAACAACAACGACAGAGTAACAACACCAGTAGAGTAACAACAATGGTGGAGTAACAATACCAACAAAGTAACAACAACATAGTAATAGCACCAGTGGAGTAACAACAACGACAAAGTAACAACATCGATGGAGTAACAACAATAGCGGAGTAACAACACTGGCGAAGTAAGAGCACGGCAGAGTAATAACACCGATGGAGTAACAACAATAGTGGAGTAATAACAACGACTATTACTTGAAAAATTTCTCAGTTTCTCCTTTTCATAATTTGGTTCTTATTCCTGCAAAAAGACAAACAAGTAAGTAGTAACAACGTATCTTATTTATTATTATTATTATATATCTATACTATATCTATATTATATATATATATATATATATATATATATATATATATATATATATATATATATATATATATTATATATTATATTTATTTATTTATTTTTTAATAGAAGGCAGAGGGAGCATTCTCTACACCAACAACCATCAAACCAGATGTATCAGAAAGATGTTTGATGAAGGCATCTTTAGAAGTTGGACGGTGGTATAACTTCAGGCAGTGTCCATTCACTAGGAAGAAATTACGATTTTCATCTACTATAACCAATCTGACTGTTCCATTGTCGAATACAACGTCGACTTCATAGGGTCCCATCCAACGAGTGCAAAGCTTTCCTTTAAAATCTTTGAACAGAGAGTAATATAACAATGCCTAGTCTCTTGTATGAAACACCTTATTCTTGATAAAGTTATCGTGCCATTTCATTCTCTGCTATTGGATAGCATTGGTTCTCTGGACAGCTACTGAATGAATCTCGTCTAACTCATTGAGTCATTCCAGCTAGTGTTGGCCTCTGATAAGTCTAATCCCACTTCCAGAGCTGTTTTGAGCATACTGATCTCGAATTCTACCAGAAACAAGGGGGATTTTCCATAGAATAACTCAAATGGTGAAAACCTAGTTGTATTCTGCCATGTCGTCCTATATGCCCAAAGAGCTTCTAGAAGTTTCTGTGATAAATCCGGTGATGACTTGCTACAGTTTTTGTCAAGATATTTTCCAATACCTTGTTTGTGCTTTCTACCTGTCCATTCGCTTGGGGATGGTAAGGAGTTGTCACTTTGTGTTTAACCACATATTTTTGTATAAGCCTCTCTATCATGTGGGATGTTGACTATGCTCCTCCATCTAAAACAATTTCCCTCAGGGTACCATATCGGGCAAAATTATCTTCAAAAAGGAAAACTGCCACCACCTGTTCTATTTCTTTTACAACCTCTCTGACCTCCACCCACTTAGTCACATAGTCAGTACATACCAGGATGTGAACCTTCTAGTGGGAAGGTGGGTTGATGGGTCCAACGAAATCGATGGCCCACTTCTCGTAAGGTTCAAGGATTATCTAGGGCTGTAATGGCATTTCATCCGATTTCCCAGGTTGCCCCATTCGTTGGCAGCTGTCACATCTTCAAACATAATCTCTAGCATCACGAAAGATAGAAGGCCAGTAGTATCCCATTTGCAGCACCTTGTGACCTGTTTTTTCATCTACAAAATGTCCTCCACAAGGTCCACCATGGGTGGCCTTCAATATATCATAGATATCATCCTCTGATACATAGCCCCGAATCTGTTGATCAACCCTTGTATGAAAGAGGTATCCTGCAATCCATGAATATCGGGTACTATGATGAATAATTTCCATTGGTCCTTATATGAGAAATGACGAGGTACCTTCCCTGTAGCAAGATAGTTAGCAATATCTGCATACCATAGAGTGTTAGTAGAAATTGCAAAGAGATATTCATCTGGAAAGCTATCTTCGATAAGTGTACCTTCAACATTATTTTCTAATCTAGAAAAAAAATCAGCAACCACATTGTTCTTCACTGGTTTATCTACTATGGTAATATCAAATTCTTGAAGTAGCAAAAGGCATCTTGTAATATGACCAGGAGTAACAAGTTTATTCATCAAATACCTGATGGCTGCATGATCAGTGTGTACAAAGGTGGGGTAACCAGTGATATAGTGCCAAAACTTGTTGATGGCATAGATGACAGCAAGGAATTCTTTTTCAGTCGTTGTGTAGTTTAACTCAGCAAGATCCAAGTTCTTACTAACATAGTATACTGCATATGGTACCTTATCCACTTGCTGCCCCAAAACTACCCCAACTGCTGTCTAGGAAGCATCAGCATGGATATGGAATGGCAATTCCTAGTCTAGTCCTCTAAGGATCGGAGCACTACAGACCAATTCCTTGATCTTTACAAAGTTTGCATCACAGTCATCTATCCACACAAAGTCTACATCTTTTGTCAGTAATTGAAACAGTGGATGTGATGTTTTAGCTAAATTTTCTATAAAGCGTCTCTAATAACCAACACAACTGATAAAGCTACATACTTGAGTGGGTGTTCTAGGTATTGTAAAATGTTGTATTACCTTTATCTTGGTTATGTCCATCTCAATTCCTGCAGCCGAAAGAAAATGTCCCAGGACTATTCCTTTGTTCATCATCATATGGCATTTCTCCATACTTAAAGAGACATGCACCTGCTTGCATCTTTCAAGAAATTTTTCTAGCTTCCCCAATGCTTCTTCGAATGAATCTCCTTATGCCATGAAATTGTCCATATAAATATCAACACTATCATGCATCAGATCATAAAAAATCCCTAAAATTGACCTCTGGAATGTTGCAGGTGCATTATAGAGACCAAATGGGAGGACTCTATATGCGAATGTTCCCCAAGGGCATGTAAATGTGGTCTTATCCTAATCTTCAGGAGCTATCTGGATCTAGTTGTACCCACTAAATCCGTCCAGGAAGGAGAAAAAATTCTTCCTAGCTAATGTATCCAAGACTTGGTCAATAAATGGTAACGAAAAATGGCCTTTGGAATTGCCTTATTTAATTCTTTGTAGCCCACACATATTCGCCATTTACCATTTTTCTTAAGGACCAATACCAATGGAGAAACCCATTGGATATCTGAAATGGGGTAGATAAATTCCACGTCTAGTAGCTTTTGGAGCTCTTCCTTAACAATGTTTTTCAGAGTAGGGTTCATTCTTCTCTGGGTTTGCCTCAGAGAACAACAGTCCTCCGTAATGTATATGTGATGGGTGCACAGATTAGCAAGAATTCCATTCATATTTGAGTAGTCCCAAGTGAAGACTTCTTTGTGTTTCCAAAGAACATCCAAGAGTTGTTTCTTCTGGGACTCTGATAGATCTGGATTGATATTCAAGACTTTTCCTGGTTCTATTTCCACGGAAATACTGTCATGGGATGCAGTTGTAGGTAGCTCATCAAATCCATCTATTGTTCCAATACTTTCCTGAGTTTCACAACTCAAGATGGACTCTAGAATTTGCTGATTCAAATCTGAAACAGAACAGGGATCACTGTTAAAGGTAGTAATTATGTCATCTTCCATTTCAATTTTCATTTGGAGGGCCTGTCCAATAGTAAGAACTAGTCTCAACTCCTCATCTTCTAATTCAGACTCTTTCCTGTATAAAGATTTCTTTTGGCCTGTTGATTCTGCTGATGGGTTAGGTTCTATAGGAGGATATAATACTAGATTCTTAGTGTTTTTCCCATTCGAAATGATCTTGTCCTGACCGACACCCAATATAAATGTCTGCGGTTGCCAGCCATGGTCTTCCGAGAATCAGGGATGGCCTCCAGTTAGAGATTGCGTTTGGAATACCAGGAAGTTCATAGGGTAGTGCCATGAATCAACCGAAATTGTGATATCTTCTAACTTCCCTACCGGTTTCACTGTAGATCGATCTGCTAGTTCTAACACTGTAGGTATGTGTTTCAAGTTATGAAGACCTAATGCACACATAGTTTCAACAGTGATGACATTTATGGTAGCACCCAAATCTGCCAGTACATTCAGAATTTCTACCCCATTAATTTGCTTGGTTAAAATTGGGTTCCCGGGATCCCCATATTTTACACGCATGGACCTTCCCATCATGAAATATGATAGCTTCCCCATTACGTAAATGGTGAGCAGGTCTCTTGATTTCTTTTTAGGCTTCATAGCACAATATTCCCTAAGATTTTTTTGCATATATAGGTACGTCCCTCATAGCTTGCAACAAGGGAATCTTGACAAATAAATCCTGTAACTCCCTAATAGGTCAAACTCAGCTTGAGGGGTTGGTTTACTCAAAGCGAACCTTTCTGGATAGGGAGGTTCAGCTTGGTGTTTTTGAGTAACTGGGAGTTGAGGAGGTGTATGATTTTTGTTGACTCGATTTGGTTCCTCTTTAACCATTTATGGTTCCTTTTCCTCACTGTCAATATGTTCAATGGTAACTGGTGAAGGTTGAGCATCTACTGTCCATCCAGATCGTAAATTCATATCATATAATTTTGTGGTAGAGATGCTCTATGAAGGTAGGTTGAGGGTGTCAGCTTGCTGAGCCCCTTTATTGTTAGGATTTCGATTAGGTTGGATGGGAAGTTGGGGACGAATAGGCTAATTACCATGAGGGACATTAGAGGGCAACTGAATTTTTTGTTGTGGCATTGACTAGGGAAACTGACCAGGAGGAGAAGGTCCCTGCCATCTGAGAGCCCACAAGGAACTTGAACTAGCTTGAGGATCCCACTGTTGCCAAGGTGGAAACTGGTATTAGGGCCACATGGGCAGATAAGGCATGGACTGGGAATCCATATTAAAATTTCTAAAATATTGAGATGGATCCAAAAACATACCTTGATTTCCCATTGATGGCTGAGGTTGCCATGGATTTTTAGGTCCCATAATGTACAACTTCTCCATCTCTTCGTCTGTCCCTTGAAAAACCGCTTTTAGTCTTGGCAAGGATGGGCATGAACTTGTCACATGATTCAACTCACAAATTGCAAATTCCTCCATAGAGTTTAATGGACATCCCCTCTATGGGTATTTCATTCTACATGTTGGGAAAAATATAGCCATAGTTCTTTCCAATTCTAGCTATTTCTGTTTTACCTGCAACGTGTCTATCTGTTCAGATAAGGTACTCAGGATATCAGCCCTCAGGCTGTCCAACAGATTCCAAATTTTTGTTTTTGTAACACCTCCACCAGGTACTTTGGTTGATTGAATCCCTTGTTTATTCCTTGCAACTCCCCTTGAGCAGTAGATGCACAACTCACAGATGGTGTCAAAGTTCTCCTTTGATATATCTCCCTTTCTGACTATATTTAACAATTCCAAAGAGTCTTCTCGGAAGGGCTGGAGAAGGATAATTTTCAAAATCTTCTTATCCAGGTTAGAGTGACCTGATCTCTATAATGTGTATTTAAAGCATTCCACATAGTCTTCCATATTTTCGTCCTCTTTCTGTGTAAGTTTGAAAAGCTCTTCTTTAATATCTCGTCATTTATAGTAGTCCTGGTACTTCTCCAAGAAAGCAGTTCCCATCTCCTCCCATGTGGTGATAGACCTTCCTCCAAGACCCATAAACCATCACAAGGCTGTCACTTTTAGTGTAGCAGGGAAGATTTTCAATTTATGAGCATTTGTTATGTAATCTTACCCTTGACACACAATGTCAAATTCAAACAAAAACGTGTCAAGGTCTTCTGAAGTGAGCCCATGGAAACTGGGTAAAGATGTTAAAGGAATGGGCTTTCTTGGTGCACCAGTCCCTAAATATCCAATTGGGAAGTCAATAGTAGAGGTTGTAGGTGCCATGAATATCCTCCAATACTCACTGGGAATTTTAGTAGGCTCTGTCGGAAGGGCTTTTCTCATAGGGGTTCGAGTTGCCTTAACAATGCTCCCTCTGTCCTTTGGTGATAGAAGTGTCTCTACAATTTCTTCCTCCCTATCACGGTGGCTTGACCCTTCAGATCTCCTCTCTACAACTTCTTCTTCCCTACTAGGATGAACAATTCCCTCAGACGCTTTACTTGCAACTTCTTCTTCCTCTATTGTGAGTAACAGTATCCCTTTATCAAGTGTATTGTTGCTTGTCTCTCTGGCTGTTGGAATGCCCTATTGCATCAAATCAGTAGGGGGTGTTGTGGACAACACTAGTTGATCTACAAATTGTCCCTCAGATCTTGTTTGCACACCTGGCCTCATGGCTACATGGGAAGATGCGTCTGACTCAGCTTTTGCAATGATTTGCTGGATATAAGTGTTCCTTCCAAAATGTTGTCCTCCCTTCTTTGGGGCTCTCCCTCTACCCCTTTTATTTAGCTCTATGTTCATACAAGTTGGTGTGACGACAGATGTTTCTACCAAACCACAATTCTCAGGGCCTGGAGTAGGGTGTCAAAAGACCATTCCCTCCCCAGGACGAGAGATCACATTGAAAAGAAGGTAGTTAATGGAAAAAAGAAAAGAAAACAGAAACCTATGGTTCAGGGCCTGGAGCAGGGCGTTAAAGGACTCCTCCATCCCCGGGACAAGAACCCAATCAAGAAAAATAACACACACATGATAAAACCTAACACTTCAAGACCTGAAGTAGGGCGTCAAAGGACCCCTCCCTCCCCAGGGCGAGATATTGGGTTTCTCAAAATCGAAACAACAAAAATGCTAGGGAAATCTAAGCTTAGGGCCTAGTGTTCAGTTATGCAATGGGTATGTATTTACTCTCATTTACATTGCCTTTTTCCTCTTTTCTTATCTCTTTTGTACCTTGATACACTAACATATTGATGGATTATGATAAGAAATGAATGAACTACTCTCGATTAATAATTAACCACTGTAACTAACTCTTATTCCTTTTTATGAAGAAAAACGATGAAAGGAACAATTGTTGTTCCCTAGAGACAAAACAACGTAAACCAACAAAGGCTGAATGTGGCACATCGGTTGCATTTAGGGCAGAGGAAAAATCAGGAGGGTCAATGCTAAATAAGAAGAATGTCAATAGATAGCATTCAATTTTGAATCCCTCGGGATCTCCTAATCCTGAGGGATCACATTTATCTTTTACCCTTTTTGACTATAAAAGTGTAAACTGTAGGAGAAAAGGGGGCGATCCCCGTTTTATTTCAAATTGTAATTTTAAGTTATAGACTCGTGCTTTTGAGGAACATGACCATATTGTAATGAGGATTGAGCTCAATGGTTAATACATAACTTACATTGTTGTTCATTCATATTCTATGAAGTAGCTCAACAGTATTCACTGGTGGCTAAGGGTCCAGCCTCTAGTGGATTAAACTGCTACCCTTTGTGTTATATCTTTCTAATTCACACAAGTTTGATTGGTTTGATGTTTTTCCATTCTCTGTGAGCTTATCTTGTTTGCTATTTGCCAATTTCCTATATTGAAGTTAGGTTACTTTCCTTATGTGATTTGTAGCTTTTTCAATTGATTCCATTTATGCTTATTGTAGATTAAATTGATTGTCAGTTAAGGCATTGAATCTTGTTTATTATGATAAGAGTGTGGTTATTAGAGAATCAGCTGAAAGAGATTGGTTATTGCTACTGAATTCCCAGTTGACATCATTTCCATCTGAATTGCTTAATTGAGATTGACTGTGATTTAGATAGAATTAGCTAAAAGAGATTGGTTATTGCTACTAAACTCTTGGTTGACATCATTTCCATTTGAATTACCTGTTTGAGATTTGATTACAATTTTAGTTGAGGGTTAAGTCTTGATGCTTAGATGTAATATTTCTGTTAACAGTTGCAGTTTGAGTTTTATAATGCATCCGTTCACTCTTGTATCAAAGTTTTATATTTCATTTTAAAAGCATTACTCTCTGGATTCATAGCATGCACATAGTGTGTACACTCTTGGAATAAATGAACTTGCCCGGGTTGATAATTAATGTGAGGAAATTAGGAGTTTTAAAAGACACCTATTAGCACCCAACATTTTGGTGCCGTTGCTAGGGAGAGTGTCGCCATTTTACAAAAAGTGATGTATATCTGATAATTGTTGCTGGGGAAGAATTGGGTATTGAAAATGGGAGTAAGAACCTACGTAATGAGCAAGTAAGGTGCTTGCTCCTCCACCTACTTTTCAGCACAATTGCAGAGAAGTAAAGTAGGTGTTTGATGCTTGTCTGCTAAGGGAGAACTAGGTATTAAAAATAAAAGGTAAGAACCTGCGTACAGAGCAAGTAAAATTCCTGCTCCCCCGTCCGCTTTCCAGCAGAATTACTAGGAATTTAAGGTAGAAATAAACGTTTGAATTTTCACATGAATGACTAAGAAGAAAAGACCAGGAAATGATACAATCCCACATCCCAAACCTGAAAAATTTAAGGGATCGGTGACCCTTGTACAATCAAATTTTATCAACGAAATCATAAGGAAGGCTAAGTCTCAACCATTAGTAGGACCCCAAACCGTTGCTTTTAGACACCCTACTATCTCCCTTCAGGCCACAGGATCACCATCTGTAGCCTACGCTAAGGTTCATAGTAAAAATGAAGGGACTGAACAGAGTTTTCATGATATTGAAAATTTAGGATCAATTCCCTCACAAGAAGGGAATTCTTGTAACCTTCGTGAAGGAGAAGGAGAAACAGGTAAATATGAGGTTAAACCAGCAGAACCAAGATCTCCCAAGGTAGTAATTGAGTAGAGGACACCCAGTGTCCCAGATCAAGGAAGTGCTATTAATATCATTCCCGCCTCTTATGGACATCCTAGGAAAAACTCCCCAGCGCCAGAGATCCCAAAAGGATACTGACATATCTTTGACCAAATGGCCAATAATCCACAACCACCCCAGATCTCTACACTACAGTATCCTATTGTTGACACAGCTGTCAATGCCCCCATGAAATATATCCCACTAAAAAATATTCCCACCTTCATGGACTCACTTCAGAAGATTCGAATGCATTCTTGTTTGAATTCGATGTCCTATGTAGTGGTTATGATTACACCATGGACCCCTAGAAACTAAAGCTATTTCCCTCCACTTTAAAGGGAGCAACCCTGCGTTGGTTTATGCAACTGGGTGGAGGCACCATTAATGATTGGGACCAAATGAAAACTTCCTTTCTTAAAAAAGATTAGGATTATTGCAGATCTAGAGAACTAAAAGATGAGATATTCCAAATGGTAGCAAGGCCTAACGAAACATTGGAAGAGTATGTAGAGCATTTCCAATATAACCTCCAAAGGTCTCCTTATGAAAATATGCCTGATAATGTTCTAAAAAACATGATGATTAAAGGGATGAAAGAACGGTGGATAGAGACACTAAATATCATGGGTAAAGGTGATATCTATCTAGAAGACTATGCTAATATTATTGATTTGTGCATCAGGTGCTGAAGGGGCAGTATAAGACTGAATCCAGCTGGACATGATGCAATCACTAGGGATAGCAAAGTTTCTGGAGGAAGCGTTACTCGTGCTGAAATCAGAAACCTGTTGGAAGATTTCAAAATGGATATCCTCAGAACCTTGACAACACAGTTAGACATCGTGCAAGCCAAGAAAAAGTAGGTCGAAGTGGAGTAGAACTTGGTTATTTTTTGCCCTCAATGTAGAAAAAACATAGTCATAAAGAATGCCCACGGGATATGGTACAGAACTATGCCATATGCACTAAGGAAGCCACAGAAAATTAGCCACTGCTCCCAGGATTAAAAGCAATCTTCAAGGAGGTAGAGGAAGAAGCAAAAGCAGTATACCTATTAAACCAGCATCGCCAATGGCAAGCACGGTAAACAGGTATGCCTATCGACCCATCTTCATTCTTTCAGCCTTCACAATATAATTCCCAGCAATATACAGGAGCTACATGGAAAAACCAACTACCTTTTCCTAATTGGCCACCACAAGAATTCCCCATGCTACCTTGGTCCAATCTGTCAAATTCGAATAATAGTTGGCCAAATCCCTCTTACTTTCCATTATTCTGGTAGAACAACCCATATCCATATCAATGATCCCCCTCCACTTCACAAAACCAAAATTGGGAATCAAGCTGGCAAGGACCCATGAACCAACCAGTGGGGACAGTCCCCTTGCCTCAACCTATACTACCAGCACCTTACACGTTGCAGCAGAATCCTCAATCCAATATACGACCACAACTCCCATCCCAACCCAACCCAAATCCTAACAATAGACCAATCCAGTCGGTACAAATCACTGAAGTTCTGGATCCGGAAACTAGGTTGAGAGAATGTAATGAACTCCAATTGAGGTCTAGATGAATAATCATGCTAGACGATGATAAAAATCTGCAACTTTAAGAACCATACCCAAATAATCCATTGACTATAGAACAAAACGGGAGAATACAGTCAAGCAGAAAATTCATGAATAGATCATTACCTCTTCTTCGCCATTCCTAGAAAGATTGATTATACCTCTTCCAATCAAATATCCCAACTTCGATCTCCTAGGAGAATTAAAAATTCTTTGCGTAAAAATACCCCTCCTGTAGGCTATTTAGGACATTCCAATTTATGCAAAAGCCATTAAAGAATTGTGTACCAAGAATTCTACAAGGAAAATAAAGGTAACACCAATTGTCCATGTAGTCAGAACTTTTTTTGATCTATTGTTAGGTAGAGAGACACTAGTGAAATATGAAGACCCAAGAAACTCTATTGTAACAGTACAAATAAATGGATGCTCCTTTCTCAATGCGTTAGTTGATTTAGGGGCAACCATTAATATTCTTACAACAACAACCTGTGAGAGACTTGGCATCACAGCCTTAGATCCAACTATGACCTTGCTGGAACTTGTTGACCATTCAGTTATTAAACCAAAAGGAACATTACAGGATGTGATGGTGTCTGTAGATTCTTGGGAATACCTAGCAGATTTCTTGATTATTAATCCTAGAAACCGGCTAGACGGACATCCTCTAATATTAGGAGTCTTGGCTAGTGACTGCAGATGCTTATATAAGCTGTCGAATAGGTAGTATGACTATAACTCGAGGGAATGATGTGAAGAACCTAGCTTTATACCCTCCAGCTTAGCCAAGCCTAACCATAATAAAAACTAGGAAGCAGCCTCTAACATATTTAACCGAAAGTATTCAATCACCATTAACTATAGTAGATGCTCTTGAATTTAAAAACCAAACAAAAGATGATATTATTAACACTTACATTAACCACCCTACTGCCGTATCTAAACTAAAATGTCACATGATTGAAGCAGTCCTTGATAATGAAATTGAAGAAGATCCTTTAAAAGATATCAATGACCAAACAATACCAAAAACATTTGTCTCTAATAGCAAACCTATTGAAATTGAGCAAGGGAAAACCCTTAACATTAACAAAAAATTGAATGATGACCAACAACAAAGGCTTATTCAAATCCTTAGGAAATATAAAGGGGCTTTCGCTTGGGATTACCCAGATATGAAAGGGATTGACCCTCAACTATGTATGCACCACATGTACACTGAAAAATATGCGAGACCCATTCGACAACCTCAGTGTAGATTAAACCCTCACCTAAAGGATATTGTTAAAGACGAACTGCAGAAACTGTGAGATGTAAATTTTATCTATCCTATATATAATAGTAAATGGGTTTCTCCATTAGTTGTGGTTCCTAAAAAGAATGGGAAATGGCGTATATGCGTCGATTATAGAGAGCTTAAAAAAGCAACACAAAAGGACCATTTTCCCCTTCCATCTATCAACTAGGTTATAGACACATTGGCAGGTAAAATATTATTCTCTTTCCTGGATGGCTTCAGTGGCTACAACCAAATCCAAATTGTCCCCGAAGACAAAAATAAGACTACCTTCACCTACCCCTGGGGGATGTTTGCTTACAAGGTATTACCTTTTGGACTATGCAACGCACCTGCTACATTCCAAAGAGCCATACTTAGTATTTTTGTTGACTTGATAAACGAGCGATTAGAGGTATACATGGATGATTTCACACCCTATGGAGATGACTTCGAGCAGGCATTACAGACATTGGAGAAAGTCCTGGAAAAATACATTACTACTATGCTATGATTAAGCCATGAGAAATTCCATATGATGATGATAGAGGGCCTGATCCTGGGCCATTACATCTCAACAGCTAGAATTCAGGTAGATCCAACAAAATACAGGTAATCCTCTTACTAGCTACCCCTTTTACTCAAATAGAGGTACGTAGTTTTTTGGGATTTTTTGGATATTATCAGAGATTTATAAAAAACATTTCCCAAATTGCTGCACCGTTATATGCTTTGACAGGAAATATTGATTTTATATGGATTGATAAATGTGACATTACCTTTTCAGAATTAAAACGGCTAGTATCAAAAACACTAGTACTATGAGGCCCAAACTAGGATACACCATTTCAAATTTCATCAGATGCATCAGATACACCCATTGGAGAAGTTCTTGGCCAAGAAGAAAACAGGAAACCCTGTGCGATATACTACATCAACAAAAATTTAACTCCTGCTGAGTTGAATTACACAGTGATAGAGAAGGAGTTTCTAGCTGTAATCTACGTTATTAATAAATTCAGACACTATATAATAGGATACCATTTGGTCCTGTATACTAATCATTCTGCTATCAAATATTTAGCTAATAAACCTATTACAAATGGCAGAGTGACACGATGGTTAATCCTTTTGCAGGAATTTGACATATCGATCAAGGGTCGACAAGGAAAGGAGAATCTGGTAGTAGACTTCCTCTCCTGAGTGCCAAGAACAGACGATGCAGTGGTGGTAGAAGACCAATTCCTTGATGATCACTTGTTTGTTGTGACCGTGAGAACACCCTGGTACGCAGATGTCATGAATTACTTATCAGTGGGAAAATTACCCAAACACTTGACACCCAGACAAAGGAAATTAATAGTGCAATGCAACACTTGGTTCTCTTGGATCAGAGGATACCTATTTCACACAGGAGCTGATATGCATATTCGTATGTGTACCAGGGAAGACAAAATTTACAATATCCTAAAATCTTGCCATGGTGGACCGTGCAGTGGACACTTTGTAGACTGCAGGACTGGACATAAAATCCTACAGATGGGCTATTATTGGCTCACAATTTTTAAGGATGCCAAGAAATTTTTCCAGGCATGTGATAGCTACCAAAGAATGGGCCACCCCAGCTAGTCTGACAAGATGCCCCTACACCCATAGCTAGTCATCAAACCATTTGAACACTGGGCATTAGATTTCATCGGCCTAATAAAACCATCATCTAATCAAAAGTCATATATGCTGGTTTCAACGGAATATGTGACTAAATGGGTGGAGGCAGCAACATTACCAAGGGCAACAGAGGAAACAGTAATCAATTTTCTCTTTCAAATCTTCGTGCAGTATGGTTTGTCTAGAGAAATAATTATGGATGGAGGGCCACAATTTGTAGGCCATAAGATTGTCTCTACACTAAAACATCATCACATTTTTCACATAATCACCTCTCCATACCACCTGCATGCAAATGGCTAGGTAGAGAGTACCAACAAGGTAATCGAGGCCATCCTAACAAAGACAATCGCCTCGCATAGACATGACTAGACTACCTGATTTCCAGAATCCATATGGGCATATCGCACAACTTGGAGGAATACAATAAAATACTCCCCATATCAGTTGGTGTTTGGTAAGGAACCTATCTTCCCCATGTTTGAAATTCAGACATTAAGGATAGCCCAAGAAGTGGGGTTCGACTTGAATGAAGCATAGATTAACATATTACAACAAATAAATGAATTAGATGAAATCCAACTATTGACTCTTCAGTATACCACACTTATTCAACAACAAAGAGAAAAATGGCATGATTCCCTCCTCAAGAAAAAGATATTCCATGAAGGCGTGTACGATTCCAGGTTCCAGGACTTCCCAGGAAAACTCCAAACTAGATGGTTAGGTCCCTACGAGATAAAAGAGGTGCACGATAATGGCACCCTTACATTAGCCACCATTGATGGGTCTGGCTATTCCTTTAAGGAAAATGGGCACCGAGTACACCTCTACCACAAACTGCTTACAAGGGAATCCTTTTGCCAACAGATACTTGAAGATTCTACCATACAAATTCTTGCTATAGAAGGAAACTTTTCGGCAGCACCAGTCCCATAAAAAAGGTTATTTTTGAGACTTGTAAATACAATTGTTTTTTTTTCTTTTCTCTATTTTTTTTTCTTGTTTTTGTGATAGCCCTTCTGTTGTTTAGAGCAGTAGGGAGGATTGTTTGTCTCTCCCTATTTTATTTTGTTTTTCCCTACAGGGAACAACACTTTTTTGTGTGCTTTCTTTTGTTGTTCTGTACAAGGAACAACTGATGTTCCCTAAAGGGAACAACACTTTTTCATACGCTTTTTCATGTGCTCTCTTTTGTTGTTTTGTATAGGGAATAGCTATTGTTCCCTATAGGGAACATCACTTTTTCGTGTGTTTTCATTTGTTGTTCCCTAAAGGGAACAACACTTTTTCATGTGTTCTCTTTTTCTATTCCCTACAGGGAACAACTACTATTCCCTAAAGGGAACAACACTTTTTCGTGTGATTTCTTTTGCTGTTCCCTACAGGGAACAGTTGTTGTTCCCTACAGGGAACAGTTGTTGTTCCCTAAAGGGAACAGTTGCTATTCCCTAAAGGGAACAACACTTTTTCGTGTGTTTTCTTTTGTTGTTCCCTACAGGGAACATCACTTTTTTGTGTGTCTACTTTTGTTTTTCTCTACAAGGAATAACTGTTATTCCCTAAAGGGAAAAACACTTTTTTGTGTGTTTTCTTTTGTTGTTCCCTACAGGGAACAGTTGCTATTCCCTAAAGGTAACATCACTTTTCGAGTTTTTTTTTCTATTCCCTCGAGGGAACAACACCTTCTGAGGATTTTTGAGAACACCCCTTTCTTCCCCTTGCCTGATCATTCCTAGCCCATCCCAACTCATTTTTTTTATAATCCTCTTTTTGGCATCAAGTACAACACATATATGAGGACAACACGTATGGAGTGTATTGAAGCAGGCGAATATCTTTAAAATTATTATCTCTAAGAAGATTGCTTTGTGATGATCGAAAAAGAAGTGACACAATTATCTATATCACTTTACTGTCCGCAGTTTTGCTATAAATGATACTGATTGATTATCTTTACCATGCTGGTTCTACTCCCTCTAGTATAATTCTCTCTGCTTATTATCAATAAAATTATGGGCATATTTGTTTCTATTGATATGTTTAAACTTCTTATGTCATCCCTACTCTTAAGGAGTACTGAGCCATGCTCTATATATAAAATGGGAAGTGTAAAATAAAATAATATATATATATATATATATATATACTATATATATATATATATATATATATTTATTATATTATATATATATAACAAAATTCACTAACAATTTTATTTTTTGATCTACAGATGGAGGATAGGGTACCTCATCACGAGCTGGCCTGACCACTTTCGTTACTTCCCAATGAATGGCAATGTGTTCATCTGGTTACCATGCCAACACATTGATCTCTACTGTGGACATCATAATGCACTTCCCCAACTATACATAGAGGATCCTGGCTCCTAAGGGTTAGAAAGCAACTATGTCGAGGCTATGGACGCCTGTAGGCAGTAGAAGCTCTGCATATGGTATTGAAGTTTCACTTCCTACATCAATAATTATTACAATGCCCTCTTCTTATTTTTCTATTTTTCTACGGAGATATTATTTCCCTAACTTACCTTGAACCTTTATGCATGAGTTAATTCTTTCTAAAATCAATTACATCATTTTCAGTGGAATAACATCGATAAGGTATCATCTCCTATGTACGCTATCCTTTTTATTTATAGCATCACTTTAGGAGATCTTATCACTTATTAATCATTCTCGTTACATGCCTTGTTTTCATCACTCAAATATCCTTTTATGATCCTTTCATTAATATACGTACTATGCCGCCTTTACTACCCAATCCATCACCCCTGTACTTCGCCATCAGAATGTCATATTTTCTTCCATTTGGTCATAGGCAACCTTTAATTTTCAGAGGGGGAAGGGACCTCCATTACACTCAAGAATGCGCTATCATCGTTTTATTTGATTTTGCAGAATAATACGACATCCCATAATCACAGAGTGTGTGGAATTATAATAGTCCTCAATTTAACGGTATTTATTTTTATAAAAACATCACCTGACAGAGCTGTTACAACTACTTGTTGTTCCATCTCTCAGCTCTGCTCGTTGCTGTGTTTTCTCCACTTCACTAATCCTTTATAGAAGTAGGAAGAACTCAAGCATCATGGGAGGAAAAACAGTGCATCAAGAACCTTTAATACTGACTGTCTCCGATGGAGCCAAGGAAATTCTAGCTTGCGTAGAATGGACAACATATTTTACAAGATTTCAAAACCCCAATGAGGAAATCGCCATTGAATTTCTACAACATCTACAAAATGGAAAATCCTTGATGAGAGGTAGAAAAATCACTGTAACAGATGTTGTGATAGCATAAGTGTCTGGGTTGCGGGCAGAAGGACTAGTATGCACTGATAAGTGACTAAAGCTGCACGACGCTATGAATATTTTTAGGGATGAAGGACAAGAGGTAATCAAGAAGGGCAATGGCCTGCCTTTGTGCTCCTAGCTCAGCATCATGGATTTAGACCAATTTTTGAAGCTTTTTCTCCTGCCTACTCTTTAACTGCATTGCATAAGAACAATTTACTTTTCATGAGGACATGAAACAGGGTAAGCATAGGAGTATGTTGAGTTATGCAATGGCTATGTATTTACTCACAAATACATTTCCGTTTTTATCTTTTCTTATCTCTTTTGTACCTTGATACACTAACATATTGATGGATTATGATAAGAAATGAATGAACTACTCTCGATCAAGAATTAGCCATCGTAACTAACTCTTATTCCTTGTTATGCAGAAAAATAACAAAAGGAATAGTTGTTGTTCCCTAGAGACGGAACAACGTAAACCAACAAATGATGAATGAGGCGCATCGGTTGCGGTTAGGCCAAAGGATGAATCAGGAGGATCAATGCTAAATAAGAAGAATTTTAGAAGATAGCATTCAGCTGTGAATCCCTCAAGATCTCCCGATCCTGAGGTATCACATTTATCTTTTACCCTTTTTTACTATAAAAGTGTAAACTGTAGGAGAAAAGGGGGTGATCTTTGTTTTATTTCAAATTTTAATTTTAAGTTACAAACTCATGCTTTTGAGGAAAGCGGCCATATTGTAATGAGGATTGAATTCAATGGTTAATACATAATTTACGTTGTTGTTCACTTGTATTCTATGAAATAGCTCAACAGTATTCGCTGGTGGCTAAGGGCCCGACCTCTATTGGATTAAACTACCACCCTTTGTGTTATATCTTTCTAATTCACACAAGTTTGATTGGTTTGATGTTTTTCCATTCTCTGTGAGTTTATGTTGTTTTCTATTTGTCGATTTCCTATATTGAACTTAGGTTACTTTCCTTATGTGATTTGCAGCTTTGTCAATTGATTCCATTTATGCTTATTGTAGATTAAATTGATTATCAGTTAAGGCATTGAATCTTGTTGATTATGATAAGAGTGTGGCTATTATAGAATCAGCTAAAACAGATTGGTTATTTCTATTGAACCCTTGGTTGACATCATTTCCATCTGAATTGATTAATTGAAATTGAGTGTGATTTAGATAGAATCAGTTGAAGGAGATTGGTTATTGCTACTAAACTATCAGTTAACATCATTTCCATTTGAATTACTTGTTTGAGATTTGATTATGATATCAGTTGAGGGTTATGTCTTGATGGTTAGATGTAATATCTCTGTTAATAGTTGTAGTTTTAGTTTTATAATGCATCCGTTCACTCTTGTATCAAAGTTTTATATTTCATTTTAAAAGCATTACTCTCTAGATTCATAGAATGCACATATTGTGTACACTCTTGGAATAAAAGGACTTGCTCGAGTTGATAATTAATAGGAGTTTTAAAAGGCACCTGTTAGCACCCAACACCTGGAGTAGGGCGTCAAAGGATTCCTCCCTCCCTAGGGCAAGAGATCGACCCTAATAAAAACAGGAAAAAAATGAAAGCATGAAATAAACAAAATACCTACGCTCAGGACTTGGAGCAGAGTGAGAAAGTTTGTTCTCTCCCCAAGACAAGAGATTGACCCTATGGTTGATACAGATTGTGTCTTGCACCTTGTTAGCCTCCCCGGCAACGGCACCAAAATGTTGGTGTCCAGGTATGAACAATTTACTCACACCTTTTCCTTCATTAATGTATCAATCTAGGTGCATATTATTTTCAAGGCAACACGCAAGGTATACTCAGGGGCAAGGTTACAATCTGTTATTGACCAAGGGTTCGTCATTACCAAATCAAAGCATTGCTAAAACAGAAATAGAAATTCAACTGCGAAACTTAAAAAGGTATTCATAGTGATCTAAATAATCTACAACAACAATCAAGAAATAAACATAGCAATACACAATACACACATAACAAGGAAACATGCAGCACCTGATTAGAAGAGCGGGCCTAGCTCTCTGATCAGGGCTACACTACTCACAGTGAATGATAGATCAGCAAAAAGGTTGTATTTTCTTAATCTGAACAATGATGTTACAATACAATGCAGGGTTTGACTAACCCCTGATATAGGAATGACCTGTCTTTTACATAGTACAAAGGGGAGTAACATCTGTCCCTAAAACCTGGAAACTATATGTCCAAAGATATACATCAGTTCCATCACAGCACTAGCGCCAAGAGAGCAAAAACAGGAATGATACAAAAACAAGTTGAGAGCAGCTGCCAATCAGTTATTTTGTTTAGTCATGGTCGATCAGCTGCTGTGAATCACAGAACTGCTATGATATGCCATGTGGTCAACACTTGCACTCCATAATTTACGGTCATAACATGTTTTAGTGGTTCATACAGGTAAAACCCTCATGACTCTACTCCATTAATTAAATATCCCAAGAGACGATAAAGGGGAATCACCTCATAGTTTTACACAGTAAATATATGCGAATGAATACAAAAGGGATGAAAGGAGGAGTGGAAATGAAGGGAAAAGATAGGCGAATTTGGTGCCCAACAATATTTACACATGAAATGCCAAGGAGAAAAATCTCTTATTAATGAAGGGAAAATCCAACCAGGTATGGGACTTACATGAACCACCTAACCATAGATTGGCTAAACCAAAAAATTATTTTAGCCAATCACCCTCGTGCCATATTCCAAGCATGAATGTGGGACTCAAAACCAAACCAAACTAGGTTTCCTCAAGCTTTAGTGCAATCACCACCGAATCACTAGGCCATAAATAAGCATGGATGCCACCATATTTCTCCACCTACATCATGAGAAATTTTCTTGTCTCCTGGTCTCTAGGCTTTACCATATATCCCGCCAAACAACGGTCGAGGATTCCTAGGCCTAATCAAGACTATGCCCTCCAGGATTTACCATATATCTCGCCATTCACCGAATAAGGATTCCTGAGCCTGATTGAAGGCTTACAGCCCTACGCTTTACCGTATGTCTCGCCATTCATCGATTGAGGATTCCTAGGCCCATTAAGGCACACAAAATTTGGCTTTACCTCAATCCCAGACTAGTCTAGGGATTCCCAAGAATTGTAATATTTCTTTCAGAGACCACCTCACTTAGTGTTAAAACCATCTAGCTATCCAACTCAATCAAATACAAGAGAACCTGTCACACCATGGTTATCCAAAAATGGAAAGGAAAGGTTGAAGAACACTCTCACACATGGAAAAAACCATGCCAATGAAAACAAAGAACAAAATACACATGCATTTACCATGCATGCCAAATCTAGTAAGGAAATCACACTTGCAAATAGAGACTTACAAGTAATCCTGTTGTAGATGCTTGATGTTGCTCTTCCTTCCTTGATATTTGCTTCCTCTTTTCCTTATTTTATTTCCTTGATCTAATGCTGAAGTGCTCCAAGAAAAATCTGAGTGTCCAAGAGTGTGTGTGTGTGTGTGAGAGAGAGAGAGAGAGCTCCAATATTTAACTGACAAAAGGTACCAACTGATCCTCAAAAGCCCTTTTATTAATGAGGCCTCTATTTTCTTCAATTTTCCATTATTTTACTTCATTTTCCTCCTTACATGCAACCTGTGACATTTCACCTTCATTTTCTCCTAATTTCCATTATTTTCATAAATAAAATTCCAATTAATGCCTCATACCTTTTCAAATCCTTTCCCAATTTACTTAGTCATAATAAACCAAATTAATACCCACGGTAGGATGTTTTTCCCAACACTCAGCTTGGAATATGTGTCCCATGACCTTGGTTATTATTTTGATTTTATTAAGTTTATTACATGGAATTTTGACCAAGGATGTTACAGAACCATGCATTGGGGAACACCATTCTCGGTGTTCAATAACACCTACAGCCAACAATACCGCTGAGAAGTAAAACATGCTTCCTATGGAGCTTTATAGCTTAGGTCGATGCAGTATTTACAACGATCAACCTACTGAGAAGCAAACCAGCATGGCACATAAAAACATAACAACCATAAAAACATGACACCCATACCACTTATTGGAGCTTTATAAAACAACTCACAACAATATTTAAACCCATATACATATGTATATATACCAAAACATATACCAAAAATATTCGTTTAACCAATGAATAGAGAAGGATACATAGCCCGCATATGATCCTCCGTATCCCATGTAGCTTCATAGGGCTCAAAGTGCTTCTATAACACTTTTAGCTACTTGATTGATCGGTTCTATAGCATGAGAAACTTTCTCTACAATATACACCGAGGTTTTGGTTTGATTTCTCCATATCGATCCACCTGAAATACAAACAAATCAATCACATGATCAACATATTTAACATACATCTTAAGCAATGACACATGGAAAACATCATGGACTTTCACTATAGGAGGTAGTGCAAGTCGATAGGCTATTGGTCCAATCCTTTCAAGAATTTTGAAAGGTCCATAAAAATGAGGTGCCAACTTGGCACATGATCCAATCCTCAAGGATATTTTATTGGGCTTGATGTACAAATACACTTGATCCCCAACTTGAAACTCCTTAAACAACATGTTTTAATCTGCATAACTTTTTTGTATGTCCAATCCTTCCTTTAGATTCCTCTTGATAACCTACATTTCTTGTTCCGTCTCTACCAACATGTTCGACCCTATCAATACCCTATTCATTGGATCACTCCAACTAATGGGAGCATTACAGCTCTGCCCATATAGTGCCTCAAATAGACTCATCCCCAGTGACTCCTGATACTCATTGTTATAATAAAAATCAACCAACGGAAGGTACTCCTCGCATATCCTCTACTGATGCATCACATACATCCTAGGCATGTACTCCAATATCTTATTGACCCTGTCTTTCTACCCATCTATCTATGGATGATAAGTTGTGCTAAAGGCCAACTTTGTCCCCAAACTTGGATGTGAAATTATCTTCCCTTTCTAACACACTCTTCCACAGAACACCATGTAACCTCACCACATCTATGATGAATACTTATGCTACATCACTAACTGAATAAGTAAACTTCACTAGAATGAAGTGTGGTACCTTTTTCAACGGTCCACCAGAACCATGATGAAATCATGTTGTCTAGATGTCCTAAACAAACCCATGATGAAATCCATGGTAATAACCTCCCACTTCCACTCTAGAATCAGAATTGGCTATATTAGTCCACCTAGATGCTTACATTTTTCTTTCACGTACAGACAATCTAAACATCTAGCCACAAACTCTTCTATGTCTTTCTTCAGATTCGTCCAATGATAAAATGTATTCACTGTTGTCTATGTATTTTGTTATCCTGGGCGACTTGATTATGGTTTTGCATGAAACTCTCACAAGATAATATTCTTGATCTCATTGTCATTCAACACATATATCTTGTCCCTAAATATGACCAAACCATGTGTTGTAAGATGATAATCTGCAAAATGACCACTTGTACCCTATTGTAACCTATGCATAAGCTCCATGTACCTATCATCATGTTGTTTTTCATGTACGATCTGATCCTATAAGTCTATCCCATAAGAACTCATAGTTGCTATGTGCTTCACCTGAACTCTCATATTAAAAGAATTTGCAATGTTGTTCTCTTTCCCTTTGATGTAAATGATCTCAAAGTCAAACTCACTAATTGTGGCCAACCATCTAGTTTTCAAGACATTTAGGTTCAACTAATCAAAAAAGTAAAAAAGTATCTCAATCCACTATGCTCACTCATCAGTACAAACCTCCTGCCAAGAAGATAGTGCCTCTAGATCTTCAATGCATGGATGATCACTGCCAACTCAATATCATGTGTCATATAATTCTGCTCATGCTCATTCAGTTTCTGTGACTCATAGCACACTACTTATCCTTCCTGCATAAGGACTCCACCAAGTCCTCTCTTGCAAGCATCTGTACATGGAACAAACTCTTTATTTGTATATTCAATCTTTAAAATTGGAGCATTCATCAACAATTGCTTCAATTTCTCAAAACTTTTTGTACATTCCTCTATTAATTCAAATTTCTTACCTTGCCTCTCCAATGACGTGATAGGATATGCAATGTAAGAGACGTTCTTGATGAACCTTCTATAATAACCTCATAGCCCCATAAATGATACTACTTCATCTATATTTCTGGGAGTTGCCCACTTCATGATAGCCCTTATCTTTTATAGATCCACTACTACACCTTCTTTGGAAGCAACATGTCCCAAGTAATGTACCTCTGTCTAAAATAAGCTACACTTGCTAAGATTAGCATACAACTAACACTCTCTTAGTAATCTCAACATTGCTGCTAAGTTCTCAACATGCTCTTTCTTGTTTTTAGAATTTATCAAGATGTCATCAATGAATAAAATAAGAAACTTGTCCAGATAAGGATAGAATACATTATTCATCAATAACATGAAATTAGCTGGAGCATTATCAAACCAAATGCAACTACAAAAAATCATAATTCCCATACCTGATCTTGAAACAGTCTTGTATATGTCCTCTTACTTGATGTGTACCTGATGGTATCCTAATCTCAAATCAATCTTCGAGAACACTATTGCTCCCTTCAACTGATCAAAAAAATCATCAATCCTCGGAAATGATTTTTTTTTTCTTGATGGCCACCTCCTTCAATTTCCTGTAATCAATTCATAACCTAAGAGTAGAATCCTTCTTCTTCACAAATATTATCAGTGCACCCCAAGGTGATACACTTGGCCTATTTTACCCCTTGTCAAACATTTACTTCACTTGTAACTTCATCTCTACTAACTCTGGCATTCTCATCATGTATGATGCCTTTCATGCTGGTGCTTCCTTGGTACCAAATCAACGGAAAACTCCACTTCTCTATGAGGCAGTAAGTGTAGAATCTATGCTGGAAACACATCCTGAAAATGTTGCAAGATTGGGTACCTTCACAATACCTCTACATCCTCAACATCCTTACCTTTATCACTAGACATATGCATTGCAAATAACATACATCCTTTTCTGTGACCACACTTTTCCTGCATATCTGTCTTAGTATTTCCTTCTTCTTACCCTACAAGATTCTTTGTTCTCCATTGTCCTTGGTCCTATGAAGATACAACCAATCCATACCCAAAATCATACTATATGATCCCAATGGAAATACATTCAAATGCACTATGTAGGCATACCATACAACTATAATGCACAAGATCTTACCTAGTGATACACTCTCTTGTTTGTACCTACAACCATCTGCACTAACCAGGATTCTACATGCAATTATTTATTCAAACCACACTTATATGCCAGGTTAGGAGTAACATAACTATTATTATATCTAGGGTGAATCAAAATGGAAACAAGTTGATCACAAAGCTTACCATCCATCTCGATAACAATTCCCTAATGGTTTGCCTACTTCTTATCCAGTGTTGCATAAATCTATGGAATGTTCTACCCAACAGCCCCAACTATCTGCACTTCCTGTGTACTATAAATCTAAAGCCTACCACCCTAATTCTACAAGAAATCCCTCTAAATATTCTCCTTACCACATGTCCACCATTGCAACCATATTGTACCATCACCTTTATTCTGCTGCCCTCAATGTTATGACCCATTAAACTTCTTGTAAGGTGTAAAAATTTCTTTCTCACCTACATCCTGAGGCCTTGTTACTTTCAGATACCATTTACCTTTAGCTTTGTCTTTCCCTTTCACATCTTGCTGAGATTTTGTCTTGCACTTTGACTATTCATAAAAATTCTTCAATTTACCAATAACTTCCTCAAGTGACCAAGGCTCATCATACTCAATCTCATCTCTAAATGTGAATGGATATCCACTGAAAAATATCTGAACTTTGGCCTTTCCTATTCTTGAGATATGATACATACCTCAATAAATCTAGAAACTTAGTCATATACTCCTCATCTGTCATCAATCCTATCTTTAGCCCATAAAACTCCTTGGAATTGTTGTCGTAGTACCTCTTTGAAAAGTACTACTTCCTAAAAGTTCTCTTGAATTCATGCTAACTAAAATGTTCTATAATGATTTCTCGCACCAAATGTCTACTTTCCCTTTAAGGCTAAAGATAGTTATTTTGGCTTTCATGTTTTCCGTGTAATCATGCAGCTCAAATAACGTCTTCATCCCAAGTAACCATGCCTCGACATCCTATGGCTTCTTCAAATCCCCATCAAAGGTAGGTGGCTTTTCTTTCTTAAACTCATCTGGAAAATATACCGTGTCACTCCTCCTATAAGGATGATAATAATGATGATCATAGTTTCGATTAGAACCAGAACTAGAATAAAACCTATGTCCATCACCTCTCCTATCTGGAGTATCTAAGAGCCTACCATATTTGATTATGTCATATCTATCTAACCTGTTCCCACCATGAGACCTACTACCTTATGTCCCATTTGTCTTGTCCTCTTACCCATGGCTAATCCGAAGTGGTCCCTATCTTTGCAATTCTGAAAAAATTTGAAGGATTATTGCATTGACTTCTTCTTCTTTCTCCTTTGCTTGAATGATCCTGTCACTATCTTCCTTGCAACTTCTTATTTCTGCCTTCAAACTTCTCAACGTTCATACTAAGTAAGAAGAATTCCCAACACCATGCTGCTCAACTAAACCATAGGGAGAATATCGTGAATTGTAGTCTACCATCTTGTTAGTCATCTTTGATCTCTTTCCCGCAAGTACACCATGTTAGCTAAATCCAAAACATAACATAATCAACATACCTCAGTATAGTTCAAGGAAGGATATCTCATCTGCAAGATCAACCATATTAACATGATACATGTATAATCATAATGACATCAACATATAAAATATGTTTAACCACTATCCAGTTATCAATGCCTAATCATACCAACCACATACCACAACACACCATCCACTTTTCTACAACCACAACCACCACCATGCTTACATAACATGCACATAGACCACAAGCATAGAGAACACATATATACAATTGACATGAATGCATAACCAACACACCACTGAATCAATCAAAGGGGGTGAATCATTCTCTAATACCACTCTATAATACCCTCCTCCCACATTTACCCAAGTTAACTGGTATGTTGGGTTACACATGTGATGAGAGGCTACTATTATGTGATTCAACTCCCCATGTATAGTTAATGAAGTGGAACTAATAAAACCAAAACAATCTAACCTTACAACCATGGTACAAAATCTTCAAGAGCCAACCAACCCTTCCAGGTGAGCAACCCCTGAGACACCTTGATATTTCACTAGTATGGACCCCCATTTTCTCCCATGACAAGCCATGCACATGATTTAGGCCTTCAAGTGGCTCCCACAATAAGGCATGCCATCTACTATGGACGTTTTTAGCTAGTTATGAGCTAACGACCTCAGATTTTGTGCCACTTTTCAGGGCCAAGACTCAGGCCACTGCCCAGAACTACATGAAACTTCTAGAAGTGATAAATGAAATTTAAACAAAGGTACTAATGCAAACACTTGAGTAAGGACTTGGTCGAACCCCCATTAGCCATGATAGAAATTTATTCAAACATGTCACAAATTTGTAATCTTCGGGTCTTAACAACATATCTGAGCATAGGGGTCTCATACTTATCTGAGATTCGTAAAGAAACATTGTTTCCATATCACAATAGTTGCATTATCATCTATTAGGTCAAGTATACATTATACATTAATTTACAAATCAAAACATGATGAGAGCCACACAACAATTATGACATAAAACATACTCATAATAGGCATATAACCAACATAAATAACAAGGATATAACAACCATAAAATCCACATATAAACCAATACATTTACACATGAAATACCAAGGAGAAAAAACTCTTATTAATGAATGCAAAAGCTAACCAGGTATGGGACTTCCATGAACCACTTGAAAATAGATTGGCTGAACAAAATATCTCTTTCATCCAATTACCTCTATGCCATATTGCAAGCATGAATGTAGGACTCAAAACCAAACCAAACTAGGTTTCCTCAGGATTTACCACAATCCCCACTAGATCACTAGGCCATAAACAAGCATGGATGCCACCAGTTTTCTCCACCTGCATCATGAGGAATTTTCTTGCCCCTTAATCTCTAGGCTTTATCATATATCTCGCCATACAACGATCGAGGATTCCTATGCCTACTGAAGACTCCACCGTCCAGGATTTATTGTATATCCTGCCATTCGCGGTCAAGGATTCGTAGACTTGATCGAGGGCACACACCTCTTGGATTTACCGTATATCCCATCATTCATTGGTCAAAGATTCCTAGGCTCATCGAGGAACACAAAATCCAAGATTTACCACATACCCAGTCTGGTCCAAGGATTCCTAGACATTGTGTTCTTTATTTTAGAGACTACCTCACTCAATGTCAAAACCATCCAGCAATCCAGCTCAACCAAATACAAGAGAACCCACCACACCATGGTTATCTAGAAATGGAAAGGAAAGAGTGAAGAACGCTATCACGCTTGGCAAAACCCATGCCAATGATAGAAAGAGAACCAAATACACACATTGATGTACCATGCATGCCAAATCTAGTAAGGAAATCACACATGTGAATTGGTACCTGCAAATAATCATGTTGTAGTTGCTTAATGATACTCTTCCTTACTTGAACTTTGCTTCCTCTTTGCATTCTTTGCTTTCCTTCATCTAATGCTAAAGTGCTCCAAGAAAACTCTAAGTGTCTGAGAGTGTGTGAGAGAGAGAATAGAGAGAGAGAGAGATAGAGAAAGAGAGAGACAGAGACAGAGAGCTCCAAAACTAAACTAAAAAAAAAGGTATCAACTAATCCTCAGAAACCTTTTTATTAATGAGGCCTCTATTTTCTTCAATTTTCCATTATTTTCCCTCATTTTCCTCCTCACATGCAACCTATGACCTTTCACCTTCCTTTTCTCCTAATTTCCATTATTTTCATAAATGAAATGCCAATTAGTGCCTCATGCCTTTCCAAATCCTTTTCCATTTCCTTTGCTAGTTTCCTTAGACATTATAAACCAAATGAACACCCACACTAGGATGTTTTTCCAAACACTCAACTTGGAATACATGTTCAATGACCTTGATTATTATTTTTCCTTTATTAACTTTACTACATGGAATTTTAACTATTGTTGTTACATGTTGGCACTCTAAGAACTTAGCTATTTAATCAGCCACTTCCTCCTTGCAATGAGAAATCCAGCAAGACCATCATTATAGGCATGATTTCACACAATAAAGTATTCATTTGGATTAGCTACCCTTAAAATTGGTGTACTTGTTAACAACATTTTCAAATGTTGGAAAACCTCTTCGCATTCTTGAGGATATTCAAATTTGACACATTTCTTTTGCAAAGAAGTGACATTATGGGATTTTTAAGGTCCAAAATGGTCTCCTAAAAAAATAATAAACTAGAAGCTATGGATTTTTAAAGGAAAAGAATGGAAAAAATATTTTTAATTGTATTTTTTACGTTCCTCCTTATAGGTTTACTCAAATTTCAAGCGTGATCACTTTTTGTATGAAAAATTAGAGTCAAAATGGAATGGGTTCCCATGCTTGAAATTTGAGTAAACCCATAAGGAGATAAGCCAACATCACAATTAAAAAAATTAAAAAAATCTTATTTTCCCTCCAAAAATATTTAACTTTGGGGATGGCATCATCATCTTCAACCCTATTATTGCTTTTATATTTTATTTTGTTATTTTGTTATTTCATTTTTCATTTTTAGGCTCTTTTTTAACATTGAATTAAAACTAATTTTGGGTGTTTTACTCTTGAGGAACCCTCAATTAATCTTCTATAGTATCCTATTAATCTCATAATAGATGTGACCTCTATAATGTTCCTTGTTGTTGGAAACTTACTGAGTGCTTTGATTTTCTCTAGGTACACTGACACACCTTCTTGTTGAAAAATGTGTAACTAGTTTTGGTCTTCATAAATATGAAATGTAATTTTGATTCTTGCATATTGTAAAATGAAAGAAAAATTATTATTGTTATTTTGAATCATGGGTTTCATGTTAAAGGTCTTTTATTTTAGAGGTTAAGCACTCAATGAGTGCTTCTATGGTTTGTCCTAGGTCAAGAAGTCAAAAGAGTCATTGCCATATGTTGAAGAACCCATAGGGCACATTGTAACTCATACAAAGAATTATATTTAAAAGTTTTAAAATACCCTCCAAGACAAGTGGACATGCTAGTTAAGAAGTTAGCCTAATTTGAGGAACTTCGTCCACCTTCAAAGCCTATATATAGGCAAGAACTCGACCTCCTTGAGACACAATTCATTCTCTCATCAAGTAAGCAAAGGAGAAGAAGAAAGAGGCTAGATAAGGAAGAATAAGGATGAATATTAAGTGTTTGGGTTATTTTTTTTCTCTCTCTCTCTTCACATGTGCAAAGAAATGAAGCTAGGTTCTACTGTTGGGTTAGGGTTTTGCTGCTGCAAGATCGAACTTTGAAAAAGTGTAGAGCAAAGCTTGAAGGAAGGCTCATTAGGTCATCCTCAATCCCTAGAAGAAGGAGAATGTAAAGTGAAGGTATGAAGAAGTATTGTAATCCATAAATAACCTCACATGTATGGAAGCAGTTGTTGCTGAGAGGGCTGAAAATTTAAGACCTATAGTAGAGGTCAATTTTTTTTTGCTGGGGTTTGAAGTTGTGTTGCTGGAAGAAATTTGACTAGGTTTGACTTGGACAAAGGAAGCACATCATCGAGGTTTAGCTTGGTCTTGGTCTTGGAAGGGTATTGGTTTTGGTCTAGAGGTATTGAAATTTGTCAATTGAAGAATCCATAAGAAGAGAAAATAATTGTGGGTTTTTCTCTCAAGTGAAGAGGTTTCAGCCTTGGATTGCAACCTATATCCTATGTTCTTGTGTACTGTTGATATTATTGTTTTGGTATTTTTTTTATGATAAGAGCAACATAATAATAAGAGAATAATCTAATAATTAATAAAAAGTAAAAAACATCACAAGAAGTTATCATGTATGAGATAAATCATTCTAACTATTCGCTTATAGATTTCTCAACATGGTTTTAGAGTTAAGGTTGACTTAGGGCATGATGAAGATCTATACTACATTGGAGAAGTTCCTAAAGAAGTGTACTATGGTGGAAAGCCATCTCCCGAAGGGAATCAAATAATTATGGGATCTCCTATTATCTCTCAATAATGATATGACTAGGACATCTACAAAGGACGAAGGGTTATTCTCAACACTTACTGGCACATTTGAAGATAATAATATTTGAGTAATTGATAGTGGAGCATCAAGACATATGACTAGTGATTAGAAGAAACTAAATACCTTGTCAAGAGGAAAATCTTCTTACTCTATTGATCTTGGTGATAAGAAGAGCTATCCTGTAAGAGGAATTGCATCAATCTTGCTAGAGTTGGAGATTAGAGGAAATATTCATTTGAATAACATCATATTTGTTCTAGGTTTTCATAAGAATATACTTTCCATTTCATATTTACAAGGCAAAGGAGATAGAATTTCTTTCATAGATGGTAAGTTTGTAGTATGGGATAAAAACTCTAGAATAAAAAAAGAAAATACGACTGGGATTCATGAAGGAGGACTCTACAGACTGTTGACTCCCCTCTCTCAAGCTTTCGTTCACATTGAAGTTATCCCATGTGAAAATTTGCATAGAAGGTTTTGTCACCTTCACTACAAAATCACACAAACTCTAAATTTAATGGTGAATGACATCCCCAAACTCAAAGAGAGTCATGGAGTATGCAAGGGATGTGCATTAGGTAAAAATAATGAGGCCATTTGGAAGAAGTGCTTCAAGGTAAAAGGAAATTATGTATCTCCTTCGTTCTGATTTATGTGGTCCCATGTGTCCAAAGTATCTTGGAGATCATCTATATTATGTGACATTTATTGATGACCATTCAAGGAAAACTTGAGTTTATTTGATGAAATCCAAGGATGAAGTCAAATTTCAAGAATTAAAATATGGTGTAGAGAACCTTATAGAAACAAGAATAAAGATATCGAGGTCCAATAATGGAGGAGAATATACTTCAAAAGGAATCCTATCATTCTATAAGGAATCTGTGATTAAGAGGGAGCTAATAGTCCCACACAATCCCAAACAAAATGGAATTGTAGAACAAAATAATTGATCTATTGAAGAAAGTGTAAAGGCCATGTTTCATGATCAATATTTTTCAAAATTTGTGAGGGGTGAAGCAACCAAGACTGCTGTATATATTCAAAATCAAAGTCCTCACAGATAATTAGACAACATGACTCCTAAATAAGCATTCAAGGGGAAGAAACCGAGCATGGATCATCTCTGAATTTTTGGTTTTCATGTCTATATTCATATACTAGAGGATAAGAGAAAGAAATTGGATACCTTAGGCATGAAGGGAACATTTGTTGGCTACAATAATACTTCAAAGGTATATATGATCTACATAAAGGAAGGACACTGAATATAAGTTAGTCGAGATGTGATATTTGATGAAAGTGTTGCATTTAAGAAATCAAAGGATCTCCTGATGGAGTCCGATGATAAAGAACTTCCTATATTTTAAGAGGAAGGTACCAGGGAGGAAGAACAATCAAATCAGGAAAATGAAAGTCCCAATGAATCCATGCAACTTGTGGTCATTCTCAAAACTAGAAAGGGAACTAATTGGTTGAAGTCTACTCTTTTAGATGTATACGGTCATAAATGAGCCAAAGGAACATTTAGGGAAATTAAGAAGCCCAAGAAATATTATGGGTATGAAACCTATATGAAAAAGATAATAAAAGCAGAACCATCCAAATTTGAAGAGCTTGTCAAATGTCAAGGATAGAAAGGCACCATGAATTAAGAGTATCAATCGGAAATGAAGAATGGAGATTGGGAGATCATACCTAGGCATGAAGACAAACCAATGGTAACTTCCAAATGGATCTACAATATTAAACATGTGGAATATGGAAGTATTGATAAATATAAGGCAAGATTTGTGGCTAGGAGCTTCTCTCAACAAGAAGGCATCGATTATGAAGAGACATTTTATTCCACATCAAGGTATAAAACAATATGTTCACTCATCTCTTTGGCAACATCAATGGGATGGAAAATCCATCAAATGGATGTCATGATTGCATTCTTGAATGGCACAATTGATGAAGAAGTCTATATAGAGAAACCCTTGGGATTTGAATTCAAAGATAGAGAGAATTATTTTTGCAGATTGAAGAAGACATTATATTCCCTTAAGCAAGCACCAAGGGTGTGGTATGCAAGGATGGATACATACCTATAAATATTGGGCTTCATAAAGAGTTCTACTAATCTAAATCTCTATATCAAGGTTGTGAAGGATGAGCTTGTAATCATCCTTTTATATGTGGATTATCTCCTCATGACAAGCGTATAAGGTTGAATCTAAGAGTGAAAGAAGCAACTAGAAGTAGAATTAGACATGAAGGATCTAGGGTTGATGCACTATTATTTGGGACTAGAAGTTTGGCATGGATCTCATGAAATTTATCTAGGTGAAGGAAAGTATGTGATCAAGATGTTGAAGAGGTTTTACATGATGGATTACAAACCTATGACAACCCATATGATCACAAACTTGAAAAGGCTAAGAAGTTATGAATCAAGTTCAGCGGGTTCAACTGGGTATAGAAAATTGTTTGGCTCACTAATGTACTTGGAAAATACTTGACCAAACATATATTTTGTAGTAAATGTTCTCAGTCAGTTCCAAGTTGAGCCAAAGCATGATCATTAGATAACAACTAAGAATATACTAAGATATATGCAAGGAATAATTCACTACTGCCTAAAGTATGTTAAGAGGAATGTTGTCCACTTGATTGGATATATAGATTCTAACTAGGGAGGCAATGAGTGGGATGGAAGAAGAAATATTGGAGGATGTTTTAGTTTGGGATCCTCCATGGTCTCATGGATGAGAATAAAGAAAGAATTAGTTTCTTTGAGTAGTGCTGAGGTTGAATATATTGGAGCCTGTGAGGTAAGAAGAGAAGTTGTCTAGTTGAGGAAGCTTCTATCTAACATGTTTGAAGGGCCAATGAACCCTACAGTGACACATTATAATAACACCAGTTGTATAAGGTTGTCTGAAGACCGAATGTTTCATGGAAGGACAAAGCATATAAATAACAAGTATCACTACATTTGAAAGTTGGTACAAGATGGGTTTTTGTAGCTATGGTATATCTCCACTGATGAATAAGTAGTTGACATCTTGACAAAATATATTATGAATAAGAAGCTTGTGTACTTGACATACAAGCTTGGACTAGTTGATATATCCTCCCTAGTTGAGAGGGAGATATAGACACACATTCTTGTCTTAACGTTGGGAAGAAAGAATAAAGGATTGGGTAAACATATGGCATCTGATACTCTTTGAGGATGAGGTAGGGCATCCAAGATAAGAGTAATTGTAGATGAATGATATTCTTTGAGGACTAGGAATCCAAGATAAGAATAGTCATTGAAGGACATGCCTTGTGAACACTTGGGTGGGGTATGTGCCCTGAGAGACAATGATGATGGTAGAATTGAGGCTACTGTGATCAGTCATGTTTATAAGAAGAGCTTCAGCGTAAATCACATGATAAAGACCTTTGTCGACGCGTTTCGAACCAACCAGTGTGGTTCATCGTCAGGACAAGTTGAAGCAACAGATCCAGCCTAGCAAAATAAATAGTCCGAGCAGAGATTCCAACGGCTAATTTAACGGCTAACCTAACGGCTAAATTTTTCTAATAGACCCAAGTCAAACTTATTTTAATATAATATCGTTATTGTTGTAAATTAATATTATTATAATTTATTTTATGGTACTAAGTTAAAATTAGGTCCAAGTTATATAAATGTATGGAAAATTAAAAATTAATTTTATAACCTATTTAAACTAATAATGTTATCTATAAATTATTAATAATATTATATGTATTAATTTAAATTAATTTTATGGGAAAAATCTAAATTAGGTCAGAATATCAATTCAAGGTTAGTTATGAAATTAATTTATTGATTAAATTAATTAATGATATTATATGGGTAATTCTTATAATAATCTTTATATATAATAATTTATTAATATATATGTAATATTAATGGGAAAAAAACCAATTATGGTAAGAGAAACCAATACAGGTAGTTTAAAATTAATTAATGATTATTTTAAAATTATAATATATATATTATATATAATATATATATATAATATATATATATATAATATATATATATATATATATATATATATATATAATCAAATATAAAAATAAAAATATTAGGATGGGGTTATATATAATAATATTACTTAATATATATGGTAATATAAATGTTACTAATACTAAGAGAATCTATCTTAGTTATAAAAATATGTTTATAATTTGAAAATTAGTTCAATAATTTATTATTTAATAAAAAGAATGCTAATTAATTATTGAATTGTTATTTGTTTTAAGGTTATATTTTATATTATTGTTATATTATTAGTATTAATTCATAGTTAATTCTATGTACAAAGATAAATTAGGTAAAACATATGACCAATACATAGTTTATAGGAAATTAAAACAATGAATTATTTAAATTAATCTTATAATTATAAATCCTATATGAATATCTATGACATAAAGAAGAAGAGAGAAAATCTTAAAGACCTAAATCGCCAACAACAAAAAGAAAAAAGAAAAAAGACTTGACCTGATATCTAGGCCCAAAGATATACAGGATTCTACAAAACGAACCCAACAAGAACACAAGAAGAGAAGAGGACAAGAGCTGAAGGAAACCCTAGATCAAAGGCACAAGAGGAAGAATCGGAAGGACCCTAAGGGAAATAAGCCAGATAAAGAACAAAGGGGGGGAAAGACACACTAAGAGGACAGGGCTGGGATCCAACACCTGCTAACCTTCCAGCCATCATCTCTGTTGAGATTAATAGGCCTCTTTTCAATTTCTAACGCTTCCCTTAACTTCCGATGATGGAAATGCGCCACCTTGGCAATAACTCTGGCCTCCTCAATACAGACGTGATGGCTCGTCTTGTCCACATGCTCCGCTAAGGCCGAAGACTTAGTTCTCCCATGTCTCAGGTCAGCTGCATGTTCACAGATTCTTTGGTGAATGGAGCGCCCTGTTTCCCCTATATAGGGTGTCCCACATGAGCAAGGGATCAAATACACACCCTTCATGTCCATAGGGTTAACAGGATCTTTCACAGAACGAAGGGAATTACGAATGGTTTTGAGGGGCCTGAAGGTTGAGGGAATGTCAAACTTACTGAGGATTCGAGCTATCCTGTCTGTGGTCCCCTCGACATAAGGAAGATGGACACCTAGATGGCGTTCCTTAGGCTCTTTCTTCTTAAGCACATTACTGGAGGCCTTAAGGAAAGCTTTCCGACCTAGGTGCCTACTATATCCGTTTTCCACAAAGACATCAAGGAGGTGGGACCTCTCTTTATCCAGGCTCTCACTATCTGAAATCCTGAGGGCACGAGTGGCCAAGGTATTAAGAACCCCCATCTTCTGCGCAGGGAAATGATGGGAATCAGCATGAAGATACTGCTCCGTGTGCGTTTTCTTGCGGAACACAGAGTGTGAGAGAGAGCCGCCGTCCTTCTTAGAAATAAGAATATCAAGAAAAGGGAGGCTGCCATTGACCTCTTTTTCCATGGTGAACTTAATAGCTGAGGACTGGCTATTGAGGTGACAGAGGAACTGATCCAGCTCCTCATGGCCATGGGGCCAGATGACATTAGTGTCATCTACATACCTTTTCCAAAGCTTCGGAAGGAGACGAGAAGAGGCTAGGGCTTTGGCCTCGAAATCTTCCATAAAAAGATTGGCCACTATCGGGGAGAGGGGGGAACCCATTGCAACACCACAAGTCTGCTCAAAGAACTCACCTTCGAAACAGAAGAATGTTGAAGTGAGACATACCTCAACCAGATGAGCGGTATCTGGATCTGTAAGCCGATAGATCACTTCCATGGCCTCTTTTATGGGGATACAAGTGAACAAAGAGACCACATCAAAGCTGACAAGAATGTCATCAGGCTCAAGCCTAATGTCCTTGAGATCCTTAATGAAGGAAGCAGAGTCCTTCACGAAGGAATCAGAGCGACCAACCAGGGGTTTAAGCTTGAGAGCCAGGAACTTAGCTAGAAGGTAGGTCGGACCCCCGATGGTGTTGACAATCGGCCTCAGAGGAGCCCCTTCCTTGTGAATTCATATTTGACTTAATCACCATGAAGTAATTAATATTTCATTTTGATTTGTTAATCAATTTAACCACTTTCTAAATAAATATATTTAACCATTTCAAATATCTTTCCCTCTAAAAAATATAATAAAAGATTCACAACAACTAGATCTTGATTTGGTCTATAATATTTATGTCGTAAGGCATTCCTCTTTGAGAATAATTTCCTTAGCTTCTACTCTACATTAGTCTGCACCGTTAGATTAAATGTTATACGATTGAAGAATATTCTACTGTATCATTCATACAATTTCAACTGTTTCAAATTGATATAGCTACAAGACATGCCATATAACCTAGAGGATGGTGAGCTTCACCTCGCATTTGTGTTTGACAGATTAGATTCCTGATGTGGGGAGACACTGAAGGGGGTTGATTAGCACAGATGGTAGCACCAATAAACCCTGGTTTTGGAGGAAATAATGGGAAGAAGGGTTGTTATTTCTTTTATAGGTGAAACACATTCTCTTGAAATGGAAGTCCTTGAATCCCAACAACTTGAATGCAGTGGAGGAGAAAATTGTTTCTCTGTTAGACCGCTTCCATTTTTTATTTTCTGTCCGAGTGCAAAGATCTGTGGGCCTTGAGCAGAATTTTGGATTCCCTCAGAATATGAGGGTTTTGTTTTTCCATTTAGTACCCACAAACAAATTTTCTCTCAGTTGCTCCACTGAGCCCTTAACACCAATTCTGTTGTTGAGGCTCAGAGTTTGATGGATTACGCCTAATGAAATCTTGATTTTAGTTTTCATGCCCTCAAGGAAGCAATGTTCAAATTAGGGTTTTGCAAATCCTCAATGAGAGAAGCTTTATGTTGTGTAGGAAAATATTTGTAGTTCTATTTTCAACCAATATCATATTTTTTGAGGTATTTAATTTACCCTGCTAAGGTTCAGGATTGAATTTTAAAGTTTAGTATATATCTACCCACAGTTTGGGATTTGTATCTTACAATTTAAATTGCAACGATAGGTTGGGGCTCATGATTTTGGATTTAAGGTTCCATGATTTTTGAATTCTCTGATTCTATTTTTCAGGGATGGAAAACTGCAGAAATTTTCTCAAGATCTTCAAGTTTTCTTCATATAGTATTCAGGGTATAAGAAACTTCATCAAGATGAGATTGCCTGATCCGGATTTAAATAGGAACGCAATAGATTACAGAGATAACCATAAATACAGAGATGCGATAACCATAAATAAAGAGATGCAGCG